>JAHLJT010008756.1:67329346-67475409 GCA_031308135.1 Acheta domesticus
AGAGAAACCACGGAAAACTACAAATCAGAGCAACGGGTTACTGAAACTCTCCCCCATACAGCGACTGAATTCAATCTGACTTTCTAGCTAGAATCGAGAATCCGCCGCCTGCTTTGATATCTCCCAGCCAGGGGAGGGAGGTAGATGGTCGCAAGACCTGAGGCTCTAGGTCAGGCCTGTCAAACTGCACCCGCACGCATTTACCCACAGGGGAAGCCCGGCGCTCCTACGGGCACGGGCAACTTCCCCTGATTAATTTCTTATTTCCTCTCCTAATACAGAAAGGGGTATAAAGGCGCAAGCTGAAACGGTGCGTGGTGGGGAATAGTGGCTTCACACGAAATATGTGTGACAGATTTGTTTTATCAAACAACCGAGATTCAAGTTATGTTCATATTATTTACTACTGCTAATTCATGTTTTCTTCTTTTTAAATTCATTCTTGTGTAAACAAATTTGCCTAGTGGCGGAAATATATTTGAATGAATAATTCTTTCCTTGTTTTCGTTTTGGGTTATGTTTGATGTTAAAGTCAATAATGTTAAATAAATTAACAAGTTTATATAAATTAACAAGTCTCGCTTACGGGCGGACAGTTTTTTTAACTAGACAGTTCTTTCATCATACAAGAATCTTTGTTCAGTTATTGCACTCGTAAGTAAACAAATTACGAAATCAAGATACTGTCGGTTCAAAAGTTTAATATTAGTCTCAGTTGATAATTTGAAACCTGACTGATGTTTTATTCCATTTTAATGGATCATCTTGGCTTTAGTAAAGAAAAAGGTAATTAATGCAGATAATTACCTAATTAATTAATAATTCGTGTAGATAATTGGGTCCATAACTTGAACTGATTTCTCTAAAGACTGCCACAAGCGATGTATCCAGTGATGGATCACCGTTCCGGAGGAATTTGTACAACCTTTACTTTTAAATCTCACGCCAGTTGCTGTGTGGGCAGTGCCCGAGAGCTCTTGTAAGCTAGTGACTTTGCCCGCGTCCTTGACATCCCTGCTCTAGGTGGAGCGGAGACATCCACCCGGTCCCGAGTCTTGCGGCGGTACTCATGTCTTTAGCTTCATGGTGGAGGCAGAGAGGAAGTGGTGCGCCACTGACCTCAGGGCGGGATTGGGTGAGGAGTTCGTCAGTTGTCGGCGGTGGATCTCAATCCGACTTTTAAAATTTCGACGGGGAGCATGAACCCTCCCTGTCAAGTTACCTGCGTTTCAGTGGCACTCACGTCGATAGCTTCAAGGTGAAGGTAGTGAGCAGACGCGTTGGGGCCCCGAACCTTCCGGGCCTTAGTTGGGCATTTCGTGGCAGTGGCCCCTACTCTCGGCAAAGAGGAGGGACTTGTCCCGGCACATGTGAATGGCGCTTAATTTGACTCCGGTGCTACTCTGGAAAGCTAATAGCTCTGAGATAGCAGAGTGGCCCGACCCATGCTTAATTGGGGAGGATTCCAAAAGGGTTAACTACTTCCTGGCAGGGTGCATAGACCAGCCTGTCGGTGAACTTGTGCTCTGGCGGGGGATGTAGGTAAAGGCGAAAGCTTAGGTGCCCACACCGGAGAGCAATTCCCCCAGGTAGAACAAGAAATTTGTGTGAAGTGGTAGACTTTGCGCGGGAATGGATCAGGTATGCCAGATGTGTTGCGAGCTCTTTCCCCACCACTACTACGGAATTTCCTCAAATAACCTCACCAGTGAAACAAAATTCCCCAAATAACCTCTCCATTAAAACAAAATTCCCCAACTTTGAAACGAAAAATATATACTCCAAATTATGGACTAACGACATGAGCTGTCCCTGACGATTCAATTGGCTGTCCCTTTAAATTCAAATAATTCAAATCAACCAATCATAATACTTGAGCTGCTGAAACCCTATATCTTTGTTATTCTCATTCTTTTCTTTTCTGTATCTACCGATTTTATTCATAAAAATGAGAGAGAAAAATATCAATTTTTCTTTTTTATTCACAATAATTCAGGGAACAATATTTCTACCTCGACCCTGGAGGAAAATAATTTCCCAAAAAAATTCCCAACCATTTCCCTGTCCAATGATGTTGTAGGCTTCCGCGTCCAGATCATGATCTGGACAGCCGAGATCATTTCCCTTCCATTTAATTTCCCCATTCTTTCTTCATAATCTCCAATTTTGTCCCCAAAATCCCCATTTGAGGGACAAAATTCCTCAATCTGGCAACCCAGTTAAGTTCTGCTCTGATTTACGCGGTCAGAAAACGCCGCGCTCTCCGGGAGCGAGGCAGGCGTTGTCGGCGGCGGCGGCGGGAGCGGAGCGCGGCGGGAGGCGGCGCGGGCGACGGCGCCAAGTGGCGTCCGCCGGCGCCGCTGCCCGTGCGCCGGTTGCGGCGTTCGCTGGCGCAGCTGGAGGCCTCGCTGGCGGCGTCGCGCGCCAACGAGGCGCGCCTGCAGCGCAGCCACGCGGCGCTCGCGCGCAAGGTGCACGCCCTCGCCGCCGCGCTCGACCAGGCCACGCACTGCAACCGCGCGCTCGTGGGTGAGCGACGCGACGGTCTAGCTGCGCGGGCCTGCGAAGCCTTGTACTTGGATTTGTTTAGAGCAGTGACGAAATCGCCCCTCCACACAGTTCATTACCCGCGCCACCAGAGACAACGCCATCCCTAGTGTAAAACAGGCGGGATTACTACTACTCGTAATAGTTCCCTTTCCGCCGCTAGTTGCGCAGAGAAGCTCGTGGCATGCTACGGTGTCACGACGCGTGCCACAGCCACCAATAGAAGACCTTGACACCACTGGTTTAGAGATACACTTGACGAAAATCAGCTGCCACGGTGTCATCCAATCGGGAGTTTACACGTCACTACAGTGTCGTGTAGTGTCGGGAGCTTACAGTCACTAAGAACGTTTAACCTTCCTATGGGATGTCATCGTAACAGCTGATTTATGTAAAGCGCAGCTCTAAATAAATCGAAGTACAGACACGAGGGGGACTCATTTCTGCCCCGTCTCTAGACCCCCCATTTCCATTAAGTTGCTTATGATACGAGTGGTAAAGGTGACATTTTCTTTTGCGAGTAGATAAGGTTGCTGTACGAGCCCGATACCTCATGAGAAATCATTAAAGCGTTTGTACTCATAATAAATTATAAAAACGCCTCTAAAGTAATTATTAACGAAGTGGGAGATATATAAAAATACATTTGTGTTAAGTTTGAAAAATCAAAAGAATACGTCAAAATGGTGTCATCGCATGATGTTAGAACTCTCCGTACAAACTGTTCATGAAAAAATTATACCAGTTTTTGAGAAAAGCTTGTTTTTATAATTGGCCATATTTAATTCAATATTATGCAAAAACTACAAACGTTTTCAAAAAAGGGTTCATAACGTTAATTAAAGAACTAATTGTGCTGAACAAAGAAAATATATCTGCCTTCAAGAATGTTATGAGATGGTCCAAAAAATTCAGGATCTTGCAAGTTTTCAAAAGAGACTGAGATATCTGTGAAATTTGGTCTTATGCTATTATCTCTCTTACAAAAAAAATTCATGCGAAAAAATAAAGAAGAAATTGATATTTTGGAGGAAAGTTTGAAAATGTCTCAGGCTTCATGTAAAACCCCCAAAAATTTAAAGAATTCTTTTCAAAATTGCAGAGATTTAGGTCGAGCTAGATCGATCAGACAATATCCACTTGGGAAAAAATCTTACGAATAGTTTAGGCGCTAGTGTTGTTCTGAAATAGACACTCACAGACGAACGGGACGGTGAACAGATTGGCAGACGGACGGACGTTTTAAGAAAAGTAAGAAAAAAAACAACCCTTTTTCGTTGTCAGGGGAACCGAAAATACAAGTATGTATTTCCGTTGAAATATCGAAATCATTTTTCCGCAACAGTATATAACTTTCTCTTCACTACTTCTATTTATCTGTGTATATACGTACGTATAAAGTAAAAGAGTATGTAACATTATGGGCATGTCTGTCGTCACAGTTTTCACTTAAATTACCGTGAAGATTTCCGAAACAAGAAGAGTATCTCATCAACTCTTTGGTGTGCCCTAGGTATACTAGCGGGTTCTGCGTCCGCATAGATTACCCAAGTCTTGAGGCTTCCTACGCAGGTGCCTTGCTTTGCCGCGCCTTCTTTTGCTGCGCAGACACCCTCACCTCCAGCCCGCCGTGGGCAAGGGGGCTCGCGCTCATGGACCATGTCCAATGGCCGCAGCAACGTCCGAGATGACGAGGAATGATGAGGACGACGAACGGAGGTCGCGGCAATGGGAGCATGCTAATTGCGCGGTATGGATGCCCAATTCCTGTGCAAAATCGTCTAAGCTACTCACAGATAACACTCGTATAACAATTTGTGTGTGTTTGCGTCAACTATCGACCTCGGTGAACTTTTCCCCTTCAGTTTTGATTAGGTAAGGAGTTTCTGTTTCTTTGTTTACACCAGATGAGATAAGCTCAGGGAGACAAATGTTACCTACGCAGGGTCTATGGCCGGGATGTTCTAGATTTCGAGTCCAGTGGATGACGGGTTTTCGACTAGCACTTTAGCTATGTCGAACACAACTAGTCTGGAGTAGGATTCTAGCAGTTCGCTGCTCTGATCTATAGTTTTTCTTGGTTTATCCTATCCACTCCTGACGAAAACAGGAGAAGTTCTTTTACAAAAGGACCACGGACCGCGCACGATCTTCCTTCCTATTATTTATCTATTCCTTTTCGCGATCACACATACTCGCCCACACCTGTCCTTTATACAACACCGTCTGGAGACCAGTCGAGAGTTTGGAGCATGTCTCCTCTGGTAGTTGGCTGGACGGTGCCTCACTAGCGGAGATGCCTATTGGTGCGGCAGTAGGAGCCGCCAGCAACGCTGAGGCAGTGGAGCGTAGCCTCCGACAAACAATGGCGCCTGCTATAAAATGGGCTAGCAGGTGCAACAATGGGAGATTAGTCTTGGAGCAGTTAGTGAGTCATTGAGCGCTTAGTAAGTTTCAATTCTTTGCCGATAGAGAATATCCCTTCTGTGTTGTGCTCGGTTTTAAATACTGGTGACCACGCTACGTCTGGATAATGTGGACTACGCTACGGACATAAATCAGCTGATACGACGCTACGGACTTCTGGATAATGTGGATTTTGGAAAACAATATAAAGTTCACAATAAATTGCTGTTATGCTTACGTGTGTGTGCGTGTGTGTTCCTTCTTTGATACATTTCAGAATTTATTTTCGCGTCTGGAGTAAACACTTCAATTGAAGAACTTGAGGCAATAAAAAATTAGTCACACTTCCCAAAGCAAGCGTACTCCTACTCGAAAATATAAAAATCTCAGTTTTAGTCAAGGGTGTCTCATCTTGTTTGTGCCCAAAGTTATTCACAAATAGAGTAAATCCTCACCGTTTGGGAGGGTTATGTTCCCCAAAACATTGCGAATGTTAAATTAAATGTTGAATGAATTTCCTCTAATAAAGATATTTGGGTTATGTTCCTGAACATCTGAAAATGTATTAAAAATAAAGAAATTATCACATACAGTTTTAATTATTACCTTTCTGGATGTTCATTTAGCTTATTTCCTGAAGTTCTTGTCTAGTAAGATGATTATCATGAGAAATGCAATGATTCTGAATTTTCATGTTTTCAAAGCCCGCTTTTGCTTTCTGTCGCTCGTGAATTCAATTTCTTCACAATAGTGCTATTCTGAATCGAAATTACAACTTGACCGTTTGATAGAATGTGTTACTTCGAACTCCGACGTCTGTCGAGTTGGATTCCCAAAAGATGCTGCTGAAGAAAGCGAAATCTGCCCATTTGCAACAAAAATGCAGAACGATCAAATTGCACCCTCACTAACGTTGAAGTAAAAAATCTTAAAACCGGTAGCGCCTCTGTAATTGCGAATGTTCGAAATTAGCGATAAAGTCGAACATACACTACATTCACGGGACTAACGACCATAGCCGATGACGCGCCCGGAATCATCAATCAACCAGGGAAGTGACGTAAATGAAGTAGTAATATCTATCCATCTCTCCGTGTGCAGAGTACTGCGACGTGCGACCAGGTGGAGACGATGGGGCGGGAGAAGTGCAAGGAGGAAGGAGAGGAGGAGTTGCGGAGGGAGCTCGACGCCCTGCAGCGGAGGCTGAGCGCGCGCCATCGCGTCATCGAGAGCGTCTGCACGCGCTTCCTGCAGATGAAGCGCCGCAGAGACCAGCAGGTGCGAACACCGCGCAAGTTATCCAAGTTCTGGGTTCCCGAACGTGGTGGAGATTAGGATGTTACGTGTGTAGCATCTCTATTTTCTAAATGTTACCTGTTAAATGTCCGATTAAATGGCCGCCAACCGCTCAAACCGGTCTTAACAGATCTGTTATCTGTTAACCGGTCTTAACAGATAACAGATTTATTTCAAGACTTCACGTCTTACAATTAATGTATCCATTGGATATTAGATTCTTGCACTATTCAACGAAACTTTAACGAATACGTTCGAACACGAATCAACTCTGCGCGTACCTCTACGGATGTCACATTACGCATGGGAACATTACCCTATTTCTTGGAAGTCCAATTTACATGCTTCCTTCTGACGAGCGTTTCTGGAGTTTTAGCAAAAGCGCGTATGCGCACTGCACCTTCCCACACTCGGTCTCGCGGGAACTCAAATGCGGTATGTCACAAGCTGTCTTGCGTTCGCTAAATCTCGGAAATCGTTCCTCATTCATTGACTAATTACACAGGCCAACGACCAAAAACCTTTTTGTGTGTGTTCACCTAATTCTTATCATTTTAAGTGTACTGATTCCAAAAATAACAATAAAAATGCCGTATCACCCACCATTTGTTCACATTTTAACATTTTATGTGTATAGCTAGGCAAATGCTGCTCTGAATATCTAGATATGTATGAGATAGGAAGTTATAAATTTCCATCTTTACTATGTGAATGGGATAGTAGGGCACGAGATTAGCATTAATCTAGAAAGAATTGGCCTGTTACAAAATCTTTAAATCCGGGGGAAAAGAACATTCTACGGGAACATATGGTGGATCAACACAAGATTCTCCTGCCTCCATTGCACATAAAATTACGTCTCATGAAACAATTGCCTTACCTAAAGATGGGCAGTGTTTCAAGTACCTTTGTGAAAAGTTTACGCAATTTGTCTGCAGCAAAATTATTAAAAGAGGGTATCTTCATTGAGACTGATATTAGAAAAGTGGTGTTTGATCCCCAATTTGAACTAGATTTGACAGTAAATGAAAATTAAGCGTAGAGTGCTTTTAATCACTTTGTTAATAAGTTCCTAGCCAACAAAAAAGATCAAGATTATCAAACAATTGTTGCCAATAGGCTGAAAAATTTGAAGAAATTTAGATGTTTAATGAGCCTCAAGGTTTACTTCTTAAACAGTCATTTACAATTATTTCCGAGGCGATGTAAGTGAAGAACAAGGTGAGCGTTTACATTAAGATCTGAAAGTGATGAAAAAACGTTATCAGGGTCGCTGGAACACCAATAAGATGGTAGATTACTGTTGGTCACTTCGAGAGATTCAGCAAACGGCGTAGAGGAGAAAGAGCTATTTCAGGGGCTTCAAAGAAAAGAGACAAAGAAAATATACGTCAATGGACACGTAAAGACTTTGTAGAATGTAATGTTAAGAATATAAAGCCATCTTCTATGTTTAAATAACGTTCTGTTGGAATTTTAGAGGACGTTTATTTTTCACTTTTTTAGAATATATAGCATATTTTACCATATCTTAATAGATCAAACTGTGGGTGATGACCAAACTGTGGGTGATGGAAAGAAATAGACTTCAGATGCGGATTCAGCCCCCAAAAAATTATAAAAATCAGCTATTTAAATTTAAAAAGATTTTTGAAACCGTTATTTTGTTGGTCTCTGTTATTTGTATATTCGGGAGCATTGACTTCATGTGTCCTGTAAGTGTAGTGCGTGTTTTGTCACTGGAGGATGGCGGTGTTCTTCCCCTGCTAGATGGTGAGATCGTGTCCGACCTTCACGTCAGCTTGCGGGACATTTTTATCCAGGATTTCCCCACCAGCGGGGCACCGTTCCTGCCGGGACGAGCTCTAAGCTCCCGACTGATCTCCCGGCATGTGTGGTAGTGTAGTGCATGTAAGTGTAGGTGCGTGTAAGGACAAGTATGAGGAAGGAATGATGTCGATCCCTGGACCGTTTATTAGAGGTACTGCTCCGGTATTCGCCAGGAGTTGATCGTAGAAACCATGGAAACTATCAATCAGGGCATCCTACAATTCTCCTCCAGCGAGCGGCTGCATCCGACCCAGTCCGAGGTCCAAAATCGATAGAGAAAATGCAACGTGTAAATGGGATCTAAGTTCCAGTGGGTGTTTAGGCGGCGCGAGAGGAGAACCTGGAGGGCGTAGTGCGCACCCTGCAGACGCTGCTCGTGCACTCGACGGCCGTGCTGCGCCGCACCGCGCTGGAGCTGTGCCAGGAGCGGCTCGGCAACAGAACGTGCCGATGCTGCGGACGCCCCGAACCGAGGCGCGCCCACGTGGCCACGCAGGTGCGAAGAGTTGCCTAAGGCCTCATCATAATGCGAACTTTAACGTAAGGTAATGCTGTAAACGTTTGCGATGGTGTAGCGGTTATCGTAACGGACTGCTGTACCCAAGTTCGTGGGTTCAAACCCTATCGAAGCCGTGGATTTAAGGGCGAAAAAATTCTTCGTTCGCCTTCCTTCGGAGGGAAAGTAAAGCTGCTGTCCCATGTTAGTAGATTTACTTGCATGTAAAAGATTCTCAGGCCTAAATGAAGCCTCTGAGCTAAATTCAAATCGCCTGTTTCGTCGCCCGATATACGCTTCTTTCTCCGCTAGTTGGTGAAAGAAGCGTAGTGAAATTTGCGTGGTCAGACGGAAGAGCAGGCCTCATGGCCTGAGTCTCGCCACGTAAAATAAGGCATCAATTCAATTCAATTCAATTCAATAAATGTAGCCGTACAATTTACACGTAAAAACAAGCATTCACTATGACGAACGTAAGCTGGAACGTAAGTTTCGCCTGAACCAATCAGAATTCAACTTGATCGATTCGTTTCTAGCATGGTGAAAAGATCTTTCCACCATGGTTTTCTAACATGATAGCTTGTGAACTCTTTAAGTGTACGGACTTACGTCTACGGTTACGTCAAGGCATTATGAATGGTCTCGCTTAGTAACTCATTTCTAGGTTTTGCGGTTCTGCTTTAAATGATACACACTAATCATATTTGCGTGCATATTCACTTGCGTTTTTTTAGACTCCTTTAGGCAGCGCGCTAGCAAATGAAACACGGGTGAGGCGTTCAACTATATCTTCTTCAGAGTTGGCTCACAAGGGGACTGGACAAGACTGGCCCAGACAACTGAATGCTTCTACAGAAAGTTTACCAGACCTGGTATGATCTGCAATTGAAAATACGTTGATCCTGTGTGTTTTCTTAAGTGAAAATAGAAAAGGAAAGGATTTATACATTGTGTTTATTATTATTCTGATGAGGTGACATGAGGAGAGGGAATTCACGAATTGAAACCTGTTTTAATAAAACCCTTCAACCTTCTATTTTCACCTCGTAGCAAAAAGATGAACGGACATACAAGAATATCTACAATTACCTTTTCCGTCATGAAAATGTCATGCATTGTTTCAGATTTTACCGCAGAGAAATCCAAGGAGACAATGCTTGCAACTTAAAAAGAAATCAAAGAACGATTAAGAAACAATCGTCTGGTAAGCAGGGGAAGAATGTGGCTGAGAAGTAAATAGTGTAAAGCCATTGACTATTATTTATATTTCTAAAATATTGTACTTTATGTTTACTTTTCATATAATTAATAGTATTATAAAACTGCAAATGTAGCTACGTTCGCAACAGACCGCACTGCGAAAACAAAGAAACTAATATAATGACACAATATCTCTAGTATTTATACCTCATAATATAGTTAATTAATTACGAATTATTATACATTTTCCTCGGTTAAATATTAGAGATTCTGCATTAGAAAGTGACTTTAATTTTTTCAAAAGAAAGTTTCTGCCTTTGAATTATTAGTTAATTCAAGTAAATAATATTCCTAATTAATTCTAGTATTTTGACATACATTTTACATGTTGTTGCCATTACTGTAAAACTTTACTGAAAGAGTTATTTCCCATATTTTTTATTTCAATATAAATTTTACGTGTGATTTTCTTGTCATATTTGTAACTATTGCTACCTATTTATCATGGCATCGATATTGATAATTGGATGTAACAATTCCTAAGAAATTATTTTCTTTTCGCCAATATTTATTTCAAGACATAAATACATGAGTGATCGCATGAATTAGTAATATTCAAACTATTTAATATTGTTGTTCTTGAAAGTTGTTCTATTGCAAGATATGTAAAATACTTTCTACTGTCAGAGCATGTTTCCACACTCAACACGATACAACTCGAAATTTTGCTATACTTCACAATATATTTTTATGGAAAAGAACAATTTACTTAACACAAATTCCTGTTGAGCCGAGTCAGACCTTCCAGGGCTTGTTAATTGGAGGAAACTTCTAGCGCTCTATTGCTGTGATCGGTAGTTTTTCGTATTTTCTCTGATCAATACCAGGCAAATGCTGGGGTAGTGCCACAAACGAACCAAGGACCTTACGCCATCATCCCTTCCTCATCAGTCCCTTTCTCCCCCATTTACACTATTTGTCGTGTACTGAATCGATAAATATTCACTTAAATATTCACTTGCTTCTAAGCATGTTGCACAAGCTCAGCTTTAAGTAAATAATGGGCACAAAAATCTACATACCGGTTATTATTTCAATCTTATTTTCAATCTACAATATGTAACCACTACTCGTTAATTATTCGATCTTCTCTGTTACAATGCTCT
This sequence comes from Acheta domesticus, assembly GCA_031308135.1. Taxonomy (NCBI): domain Eukaryota; kingdom Metazoa; phylum Arthropoda; class Insecta; order Orthoptera; family Gryllidae; genus Acheta; species Acheta domesticus. The sequence goes on from JAHLJT010008756.1 coordinate 67,340,288, forward strand.
TTCTTGGACTACATGGGAGACTAAGCGAGTCTATCCGTATCTTCGAGTTTGCACTCTGCAAATGGTTTTATTCACTTGTTCACTATTGTAATATTTTATCATTACACTCTTCCGTAGTATAAAGGTTATTACGAGAGGATTTTACGAACAAGGAAACCCTTAAAGAAATGCATCCTACTACAGTGAAAATACCAGACTTCCGCAGCAGGTTCATAGAGGTGACAAAAGTAGCAGTGGTGCCAACATCAGTGTATAAACTAATTAGAAAGAAACAACTCTGCCGGGGCGGTATCGCAGGCGCAAATAAACCAAACAACGTGGCAACGAACATTATAGTGAAGTAACAAATATCTATACGTTTATATTTTGACTTAGAAATGCTCTTTGAGGGGAAATGATGTCTACGTCACAAAGAAGATGTATAGAAATATGTAGACACTTGTTATTTTATTCGTGACATCTACTGGAGACACGGCAACGCTTACGATTCAATTCTGAATTTCTTATATCGCAATTTGTAATGTTTCCTTATAAATGAAAAAAATATTTTTTGTTATTGCCCAACTGATCACGAGTGTAGAACGGTCGTCGCCACAAAAAAAAAATTAACGTGAACAGATTAGTCGCGATCCAAGAAACGAAAGCTCGCAATAACTTGAATGCTACTGTATGATGTTGCTAGAATAAATTGAAGGTTCGCTGTCTCACTTCTAATGAAGGAATTTCTTGATTAAAAAAAACAAAAAAATCTGTGCTCAATCTATCGGAACCTGCACTAATTCACCTGTATAAAGACGTCTATATTGAACAAACACGGAGTGAGCTATAAAAGTAAAGATTATGCTTATATCACCAAAATAACATTCCATTTTGAGATAAATTGCTGATAAAACTTGTCATGTTTATTTAGTAGCATAAATTCTGCTCGAAAGCTTATATAAAATTCATTTCTGGTATGCTACTTGATAAGAAAGTATAGGAAGAGGGTTGATGTACTATTAATCTTAGAGGGTATCCATTTATCTCGAATACCTCTCTGAATGATTTAGAAGCCCACATACGAGTATAAACATTGCCAAATAATTTTATCAGAATCAGTAATCTGAACGCCAACGTTTTAGCTTTAAAATCACAACCTAGTAACTTGTATATCTTTCGTGTGTTTACTTTTGCGATGATAAAAAAGTCCATTACGACAATAAAAAGTATTAAAAACTAGATTTATACTATTGTTGTCTCACAACAGACATTTCTTAAAATGGATTTCATTTAATCAATTTTTCTTCTCTGACGGTAGGCAAATATTTCTTATAATAACATGAAATAACAATAATAATTTGTAACTTATTGCCTCACGATACAAAACTGGTATTCTGCAATCAAATATTTTTAAAGTATAAAATATGAGTTTATTGATGAAGATTCAGTAGTATTTTTACATTGAATAATTATAAAATAATAACTACTAAGTTATGTTTTATCCATGCATTAATCATGTCTACAATTACTTTAATTCTAATTTTGTATTTCTACATTTTAATAATTTCTCTAATCTTTTGTTTTAATTGTTAGAGAACCGAGTGAGGTACCTTCAAATACTACGTCTCTGTTCTTCTCGTATGGTTTGTGAGTTTGTGTGTGTGCCGTTTTGAGTGATAACTTTTGAAATGATTTTGTCGGAAACATTACTGTGCTTACGACCTTGAAGGAGTTACGTGGACTGGCGGATTCATCAAGTGTTCACAATGCAAGAAGAATCAGTTACTACCCTTCATTCATTGCAAGATACTCTCAGTCAAGAGTAAGTAAGGAATTAAGGAGATGTAATTTTGTAAATTTGCTCGCTATTTGCTTGGTGTATGTATAGCATTTCATTCGTTTAATTCTAACTAACGCGTTTGAAAAACTCAGATCGAGTATTTTGGCAAGAGATGTTTGCTTTAAATATACATTTCTCTGCATATAACATTGATAAGTAACTCATCCCTAACCTAAATTATATATTACCTCAAGAGCCTTACTTTTTTCTTTCTCCTGACCTCTTTTGTTAACATTTTTTATTTAATCTATACTTTTCGTAATAAAAGATCACAGTCAATACACATTTCACAGAGATGAATCATTTACAGGTTGTTGGAAGGTCAGTTCTCTCACTGAGTAGTCCAGGGCGACTCCTTAATAATTCTGCATTCTTAACTGCTGAATGTCAATTACTGGTTCAGCAAATTTGTCTACTTAAAAAAAATAATTCTTGTTGGAGGCCTAGTAGGCCTTTCAACGTTTTGAGCAATTTTGTATGTTACAACTTTTATAATGATTGTATGTTAAAATTAAATAGAAATAATGTCTGAAGATTATACACGAAGGATTCTGTAGAATTAGCATATTCTTGTTTATTTTCACAATATTTTTTTATACTTTTTCTTTTTTAGTTACGGAGAACATAACATATTTCTGGATGTCGATATTTAATTCTTGGTAAAGATTCACAAAGTACTTAAATATTTTTGTTTTGAACGACATGATAGGTTTGAATAAAAACGTGAAGAAAGTCTAGTAACGCATTGGTAGAATAGGACTATGGGAAGTTGTTTTTGAATTTGGTCGTTACGAATGTACCAAGGTGTTTTGAAAGTCCAGCAGAGGAATTCATTCTGGATTATTGGTGGTTTATTGTTAGTTTTGGTTGCACCTCCCCAGATTGACAGTTAGTGAAGAAAGATTGTGGCAAATAAGTTAATCTGAGACAAGAGTTGCGTATTGTTGTAAAAGAAATATTATCCCTTTGTGAAGATTTAGTAATGTTGGAAATTTTGTCTATGTCTGGATATTTTTTATTTTAAAATTTTTGTATCAAGAATTAAATTTCCAAGGGAAAGAGAAACTTAATTATTTCAGAAACTGTAAAAAGGTTTTGAATGCTCTATATTTATTCTATTAGTGAACAAAATATCACCCATGATATTATTGCTAAAATACTTTTTAAAAAGAGCTTGTAGATCAGCTTTTCTTCTTTATAAGTTGAAGCAGTAATATAGCGCGCCAAGAAAGTCTCTCCTCAGTGGCACCTGGTTGGTGAGAGTGTTTGGCGTCAGACATTATGTTGGTAGGACGAGCTGGAGGCTTGTAACAAAATGAAACGTAAATAATGAACTCACCACACTCATACATACTGGAAGTATGGTCCCCTTCCCTTGTTTCCCAATGATCTGGGTGCTACCAACTATAAATGCAATTATTAAAAGGAGGTCCTGACTCTGTTCAGTGCGGAGAGACTTTACTGGCGCAAGTATTATTTGAATTCGTTGTTTTACAGAACACTTAGTGCTGTGCCAAGTCAACAACTCTCTCTTCTTCTTCTTCTTGATTTTTGTTGCCCTTATTTTTCTCTGTTTTTCTTTTTCTTGTTTATTCTCCTTGTCTTTATCATTCTCTTTATTCATCTTTTTCTTTTCCCGTATACGTATATACGGAGTAATATACATAATATAGGGAATGTTATGTACTGCTGCGCGAAAAATGGCGAATTTTCGGCGGAAAAAAATTCATTGCCGAGCGCTGATAACGCAAAAGTGGATAAACTCAGTTGCTAAATTAAGAAAAAAATCCCCTAACACGTGGTGTAGCCAGAACCCCATCTTTTGTAGTCCTTGATACCGAAAAACCAATTGAAACGAAAACGTCTGTCTGTCCGTCTGCCCGTCCGTCCGTCTGTGAACACTGCTAGCGCCTTAAACCACATTTACGATTTCTTCTGAAATGGATATTCCCCGGTCGATCTGGTTCGAGTCGAAGCTTTGAGATTTTGAAAAAGATTCTTTCAATTTTTAGGTACTTTACATGAAGCTCCCCGGACATTTTCAAAATTTTTCTCAAAATGGCTCCAAATTTTTCTTTAAATTCCTTGTAAGAACAGAGTAAAATGCATTTCCTCATTAATGGCTCCAAATTTTGTCTTCCAAGTTTGGGAACGGATAGTGCTAATTACACTCTTTAATATGATGTAAAGTTCATTTTGGGGTATATTTTTGTATTTTTAAAAATTACACAAAAGTAATTTTTTTTAAAGGTCTCTCACATCTTTAATATGCACATTACTAGCAATATGTAAACACTATTGTATTTGGACTTAATGTGCTTCAAATGACTTCAAATTACTTTCAAAAAAGTTTTTTGAAAACTCAAAAATTTTCTCTCAAATGAGCTTCAAATTTCGCATTTTTAGTAGCGCTTAAACGCCATTTTCTTAATAACTGGCTACAAATTTTTAAAGGAAATTTGCAATGTAGGACGTGGTTTTTGTGTTCTTAAATATTCTAAAATTAATATATCCGTTCTACCAATGGGAAATCAAAAACTTAAGAAAATGTCGAAAAAAATGTAATTTGGGCGGCGATAGATGGCAGCGGGCGCGGAGAATGTGGCAATTTCGAATAGCTAGCCCAAACACAAGGAAATAGAAAACTAATATGGGAAAGTCTGTGCCATTCTCTAGCACCACAAATTCCGATTTAACATCTCTCTTTCTCTTCTTCGCGCGTCTTCGTCTTTTGTTTCTTTTTCACCATGATTCTTCCTCTCTTCTTCTCCTTTCTGTTTCTCCTTATCTTCCTTCTCTTTATTCATTTTTATCCTTCATCTTTCTTTTTCTTCGTCTTCTGTTTATTCTCTATAAACTCTTTCTTCTTCTTCTTTTCAATCTTTCGTTTTTTTCTCCTCCTTTCTTCTTCTTCTCTTCCTCTTTCTCCTCTTTTTTCTCCCTTTCCTCCTCTTTTCTCTCCTTCCTTCCTCTTCCTTTTCCTCAGAGTCCCGGCTAATATAAATGTGGCATTTAAGGGGGATTATGCAGGGATTAATTATGCAGGGACCACTGCAACATGAGCGTGTTAAGAATGAGAGTCGAGAAATTGCCTAAAAACAACGACAGACGATAGCCACAATTCTCAGCTAAATTTATTAACCGAATTTTAAAAAATGTACGGAAGTTTTGCGCGGGTGCGACTACAGTAGTATGGAAATTAATTAAGACAATTTCATACTTTACAAGGAATTGACAGTTGATTGGCAGTAACCAATTTATATCTGCTCAGTTGATGGACTTCTGGCGGACAATTTTTCCTTTACCATTAACAACTCTTGTAGGTTCTCTTTAGTTCAGTGAGCTTGTGTGTGTAGCAACAGGATATGTGTTATTTCTGTGTTCTCGACAGGAAACGTAGTGTTGTATTCAAATGGACATTCAAAATCTAGTGTTTCAAGACTTTTTAGGGCATATAATGATACCATCTCATTGTCTCGGAAGACAGAAGGCAAATGAGAACGAAAATAACCACAAAATATATGCGCTAACCTGGTGGGATCTATGCCACAAGGAGTTCGGAAGGTCAATACAGAAAAAAGAAGACACGTCAGTTACTATATACAGTAAGCTTGTAGCAGTATTTTACATAGAGTAATTTACTACATAAATAATATAATACACAGTTAAAATTTCGTCATTTGTCCTATTTGTCCCAATTGAGACTGCTAAGAATAATAACGGCAAATCCTTTTCTCAGTTTCTGGAAATGCGAAATTTGGCGTTTGGCGGGTTTCCGAAATAAGCGATTCAATTCATTCGCCCACTGCTGTCCGTATCGTTACCCCTTCACCCGCGGCACGGCGCGGCGCAGGCTGGCGCTGGTGGGCAGCGCGGAGGCGACGTCGCCGCCCGCCGCGGCGTCCACGCACCACCGGTCGCGCCGAGACGCGTCGTCGCTGCCCCGCGGCGAGCGTCGGGACGCGTCGGCGGGGGCGGGGCCGCGGCGCGACGCGCGCGAGCGACGCCGCTCCAAGGAGCCCCGACCAGCGAGTACCTGCGCGCGCTCCTGCACCTGCAGCAGCGCGACGCCGCCTCCTCCGTCGGGGAGGCGCCCGCGGTGAGCGCTCACGCCAGCAGCCCCCTCCCCACAAACCACCAAACATGCACTACACGTGGGGACCAACGACATTAGCAGTGATGCGCCTGGAATCACCAATCAATAATAATAATAATAATAATAATAATAATAATAATAATAATAATACAGTTTACACAGTACCCATCATTGTGTCCACAACTGGTGTCACCCCAACAACTTTGCATAACAGCCTACAACAGTTGAAAATGCCAAAGACATTGTACATGGAGTTACAGAAAGTTGCCATCCTCAATACTTGCGCAATAGTCAGAAAGTTCCCTCATCAATAGTATTACTCATGCCTAATACATGTAATCCTGCTTCGACATCGAAAAGGGCCGTTACTTGGCAAGAGCCCGTACGGTTACCTCAATCCTGAGATTTATCCAGAGACAGAACTGTATGATGATGATGATGATGATGATGATAATAATAATAATAATAATAATAATAATCAATAATAATAATCTAGATAAGACTCATCTAATTGCCAGCTGAACAAAAAGGATATCGTAAAGGTTCTTATGGCTGTAAGGAAATCTTGCTACTGAATAAAGTCATTTTGAATGATGTAAAGAAACGCAAACGTAATTTGAGCATGGCTTGGATTGACTACCAAGAGGCCTCTGATAGTGTACCACACGACTGGATTTTGAACACCCTGGAGATCTATCGATTTCATCCTAGACTTATTGAATTTTGCAAGGCTAGTATGAAGTCGTGGAGTACCAGGTTACTAATACGCAGGCGGCAAGCAAGCAGTAGAAACCAGAAGTATTCAGATTAACAGGGGTATTTGTTCAAGGAGATTCGCTCTCCCCTCTGCTGTTTTGATTAGTTTGATCCCACTATCTAGACAGTTGTCGCAAGCTGACTTTGGTTTTAAGCTCCATGGTGATGAAAGGCCAGTATCACATTTGTTTTACATGGATGATCTGAAAGTGTTTGCTAAGAATGAAGCGATTCTCTCCCCAAATGCTGTCTGTCGTGAATGACTTTAGCAATGACATCTGCATGAAGTTTGGTCTTGACAAGTGTGCAAAAGTCAATTCAAAGAGGGAAACTCACAACGTCTGAGAACATTGAAATTGATACGCACACTGTGATTCAAGATCTTGAGCTAGGTAAAACTTACAAATATCTGGGCATTGAAGAATGTGAAACCATCTCGAACGACAGAATGAAAGAGAGAATTCGTAGGGAGTATCGTAGGAAAGTGAGACTGGTCCTGCAGTCCGCTCTGAATTCCAGGAATAAAATATCTGCAATAGGTAGTTTGGCGGGTACCTGTAGCCGAATACAGTTTTGGACTAGTGGACTGGACTGAGCAAGAAATTCGCACCATGGATCGATAAACCAGAAAACTGCTAACAATGCATCATGTTTCCCACCCTCGAGCTGATATACATAGACTTTATGTGTCACGTAAGGAAGGAGGAAGAGACCTCAGACAAATTGAGGCCTCCTGGCACAACGCAATAGTCGCGTTTGGGAAGTATGTAGTCAGCCATCAAGATGACCCTCTAATGAGGCAGGTCATGAAATCTGACCGAAGAATGGGAAACAGAGGCATTGTTAGTGTAGCAAGAAGCATTGCGAAGAAAACTAGGCAAGATACGTCAAATAACACAGACACTGAACTTCTGATGCTGCTAAACATGAAGTGTGAGACAAAAAATGTTAAAGAAATCGTGGAGAGACAAACCACTCCTCGGACAATACCTAAAAAGAATGGACAAGGTGCAGATCAATAAAGATCAATCATTTCTGTGGCTTAAAAGGGGAAGAATGAAGCCAGAATCGGAAGCACTTGTAATAGCTGCCCAAGATGAGGTGTTGAAAACACGACATGATAAAGCGGTTCTCAAAATTTCCCAAGATGATAAATGCCGCATTTGCCACGAGCAAGTAGAAACCATTGATCACATTGTCTCAGCTTGTCCAATCCTAGCAAAGACCGAATACCTGAAAAGACATGACAGGGTATGTAGCTACCACCACTGGCAGATCTGTACCGCCCTCGAAGTTCCAAACACATGCGCCAAGTGGTAGGAACACTCACCAAAACAGGTGACGTTTGTTGGATTGTGTACGATATTGTACTACCAACAAATTCAAACTGATCGCACGATACCGGCAAACAAACCGGATATAGTTATCGGGGATTTGGCGAAAAATCGTGTTTACTTGTCGATGTTGCTGTACCTTGCGATCAAAACGTCGTTACCAAGGAGGCACAGAAACGTCTTAAATACAAGAGTTTGGAAATCGAAATCAGCCGAATGTGGGGCGTAAAAGCACAGGTCGTACCGATTGTTATCGGAGCTCTGGGATTTGTGCCGCAAAAGTTGAGTAAGAACTTGTCTAAACTCCCCGGTAATTCAAAAGACTGGAAAGTGCAAGAAATTGCTTTATTTGGAACAGCCCACAATTTGAGCAAGTATTGTAGAGGCACCGACAGTCCCTAGATCTGCTCCTGAGGTAGCTGGTTGTAACCTGGAGTAGATTTTATTGCAAGATGGAGTAGATATATTTTTCTTATTTTATTCAGCCGACACATAACATCTTTAGTCGTGATACAGAGGAATAATAATAATAATAATAATAATAATAATAATAATAATAATAATAATAATAAGCACCTAATCTCCACTCGACATAATCCAACTAATTTACAAATACTTAGGGCAGCGGATGAGGTAAATAAGATAAGGAAGGTAAAAGAGGTTCACATCCGTACCCTGACAATTTCTATCTCCCGGAATAATAACAAAAAGCGTTATTAATCATCTACAGGAAATAAATTTAAGGAATGCACTCGCAGCAATACAAAAAGCAATACATTTTTACTCTTGTCACATTGTACGAAAAACTGTCATTGACGTATCTGATATGCACTTGTAGTATTGAAGGTTCTCAGAGAAAATAAAGATCTTGCTTGTAACTTTCTCATCGATGCCGTACCACTAAGCCTAGCCGCATCAGAGGTAGGGCAATATTCACGCGCCATCTTTAGTTACAACCCATCTTTTTCGATTGTTCTTAACAGATAACGTATTGTTAAATCATTAACGGGCACCGGCTGTAAAGAGTGGCTTTTCGTTTCTCTTTTTGGTTGCGTTAAGTCGATATAACAGGATAGTTTTTCGACATTTGAGACTGACATGCCACGCCCAGGAGCGCAAAAGTTCTCGATTAAAAGAATAGGACGGGAACAAAAGATAAATACGAAGTTCCGTATCGATTGACCAAGATGTAGATCTACCGGCAATACTGAAAAGGAGCTCGCAACCAGACAGTGACGTAGGACGTAGAGAAGAACTCTCCAAAGAATGTTGGCACTTGAAGCTGCATTGAAACGATTTTTTATAAACTAAATTTCAATTCAGCGACGTCACACAAACTCCCAATTGTTCAAAATTTTCAAATATTCGATATGAAAAATTTAGAAATTATTGAGAATATAATTGTGACAAGTAACGTAAGACAAAAATGCAGAGGCTAAAATCATCACGAAAGATATTAATTATATTTCAGTAAAAGGGAAAAAATGCATTTTCAGTTGCGAAACAATACATAGTCTACTATACTGCGATTTTTGTAGGAAGAGCTCTCAAGGCCACTCAAATCCCATCTTCGCGACGGAATATGTCACGGCATTTGGCGTCTTTTCCTCGGTCTTGCCGGTAGAAGTCGCATGATCGCAAGCACTGCTTCATACGGTCGCGACCGTGCGAAATCTAGCGGAACGACTGTGAATGACACGAAATGCCGTGACATATTCCATCGCGAAGATGGGATTTGAGTGGCCTTGAGAGCTCTTCCTACAAAAATCGCAGTATAATATACAATATTGAATAAAACATTCCCCGAGTAGAAACAGCATGAACACGTTGAAACGGCTCAGAAAAAGCTTGTAGTGATGCTGTTTTGAATGGAGAATAGGATTTTATTAATAAATAGGTCTATTTAGTGTATAACTACACAAGTACGTATTTCGCAGCTTAAAAAAGCTTGGAGAAAGTTGCAGCCTCAAAGATGCGTGTGGCTCCGCCAGGTATTCTCGGTGTCACCATCTCGCGGTGTCAATGAGAACCTCACAGAGGCGACGTCCGCTTGCGCGGCGGGAGTGCCTGCGTCTTCGGTGGCAAACATAGGACTGGAGACGCAACCTAGGGGCAATGTAGAGAACTCCCTGCTTGGAGCTCTGGGCGCCGCCGCTGCCACCGCCACCGTCGCGTCCGCGCCCTCTATCGTGGCGCCTCCAAACCAGGGCGACGCGGAGGCGGTGCGACGGCGCACGCTGTTTGAGGTACATTATGAACTTGCATTATTTATTAATCTGCGATTTTATGAAATTCAAAGAATTCTACGAAAACGGGACCTTACCCATTGTTTTAAGCGTTTCTTTTTCTATTAGTGGAAAAGAAATTGATGAAAAAAATTTGGAGCGGTTCTTTAATTTTTTTATAAACTGCGTAAAAATTATGCAAAATCTACTAGGTTTTCCAAAAATGTCCTTTTTATAAATCTGATTTTTTAGAACATATTTCATGGCAAAAAATCTCTGTCTTCAATTTTGATATTTGAATTATTTTGTAATACTGTGAGTTTGCCTGAAATTCGACTCGGCTCACTTTTCTTTCTTTATTTTCGAAGATGCGAAAAGAAAATTAAAAAAAAATTGTTTCCTATTCTGAGAAAAAATATGTTTCACAAAATAAAAATTACTTGTATTTCACGCCAAATTACATGAAAACTACTCATACTATCGAAAAATTGTACGTAACCTTATTTCAAGATCTGTTTCTCAAAGAATTAATTTCATTAATGAAAACTTCTCTATCTTTAAAATTGTAATTGTTGGAAGACACCGAAAAAGGGAACTTTTGCAGTAATTTGAAAAATCAGAGATTTAAACGAAAATGAAATCTTCACCATTGTTTACGCCATCCGCGGACAAGGTTTAATAAAAAAAATGGAAACGTTGTTGAGAAAATTCTGAATCTGTTGTTGAGGCTTTATGGAAAGTTCCTCAAAAATCAAAATATCCATTTGAAACCCAGAGAACCTTGAGATCATTTAAATCGGTTGGGGAAATATCAGTTTTGGAGATAATAGGCTGAACGGTTTAGACGTTAGCGCTGACCACAGACGGACGGAGTTTTTTGCCGTCAATCGACTTTTAGGTATCAATGGCACACAAAACATTCTGGCTTCACAACGTGTTAGAGGAAGTAATATATATTCGAACATGATTTATTCACTTTTTCGTTACCAGATCCTGGCAATAAGAGTTTATTTTGGCGAAATAAATTCGCCGTTTTCCTGTCCACAATTACAATACTGTTTCTTCTTATGTAGTAAGTGCGAGCAATTAACTTTAAAAAAAGGCCATGTACAATCTTTGAAAGAACGCGAAGAAGTTTTCGCGTAATTTTTCTTGAAATTCAGGCAACGTTTAATAAATTATTTTCTTAAAAACGGCTCCAATTTTTTTCTTTGGTAGAGCGAATCTCGGATATAAACAATGACGCTCGAAAATGGCGCATGTTTTCTTTTCGACGAAGTCTCTCTGTATTTTCGAAAATTGCAAACAAAAAATTAATAATGCAAATCTGCAATATTGATTATAAATATTTTGCTTCATAAAATTTGTTATTTAAAACTATATTTTGCAATAATGAAAATGAAAGTCTACGAAAATGGAAATTGAAAATTGCAAATATAAATGTTCACTTTTTAAGCGATGACAAGGTTAAGTTTGGTCGTTGACTGACGGTGTAAGGGTCGGGTGAATGGCGTTCTGATGCATGAGGTAGAATCCTTCCAAGGAAAAGATATTTTTTTTTTTTTTGGCTGTAAGCACTTGTGCAGGTTCATGAAGTATTACAATATTGCGTAGCCGTTGTATGGGGAGAAAATAGTATGTGCTGTGATAGCACCAGTAGTTTGAAATCGTTGCGCGTCGAATCGCACTGCGATTCCCTGACCTCTGCTTTGAAATTCCTCAGTAGGTCTTCTAAAGGCAAGGAAAGTACAGAAATACTTGTCTCGTCTTCACTGGGAACATCTCGCTATTCTTTGTCAAGGGCTTATTCAACTGAGTTGCAACTTCTTGAGTACCGTATCAGAAGTATTGACATTATTTTTTTTGTATCAATTAAATTTCCTCTAATATTTACCGGTGAATTTGTATTAAACCATTAATACAACAAAATATTGTAAGTCTTATAGGTAAGAGGATGTTGGTATCTACCGAACTGGTAACAATAGTTGTCGGTAACAATAGAATTTCTAAAATGTTCTTTTTTTTATTTATTCTTGCTTGGCCTGAGGCCCTCAGCAGCCGTGAACGACTGATACAGTAGTTGGTTTTATTTTATACAGCAAGTTTGCAAGATATTTTCTGTTATCGTGATTATTACATTTTCAGAAGCACTTTATATTACACGAAAAGGCTAATAGCTTCCAGTCTGCTTAAGGAGGGTCAAAAAATTCTCTGAGTAATTTCCTTTTCAATCGTTTACGATGAGGGTTCTGTTTGCCAAGTTTGAAATGGGTAGCTGAAGGTATTCGAGAAATTTTGTTATAGAATTTTGCGGATAGAAGGGGAAAATGTGCAGTGACAGGTGTAATACCGAGTTCTTGATGGATTAGAGTTTGGGATGAACCAGGGTGCTTTTGTGATTATTCTTAGGAATTTATTTTGGAATGTTTGGATTTTCTGAATATTTGTTTTGGATGCTGCGGCCCAGACAGGAGATGCATAACTTAATATAGGTCGCATCATTGTTTGGTAGAAATGTATGGATGTGTGTAATTGGAGTGGGGATGGTTTTTGAGTAGAGGATATAACTGATTAGTGGCTAGTGCTATTTTATGCATGATATTGGGTCTCCATGTGAGTCGTCTGTCGAGTAATATTCCAAGTTTTCTGCGAAACCCAAAAAGCGCAAGAAGAATGCGCGGCAGTATCTCAGATTTCTTAAGCATTTTCCGTGAATAGTTGCTGAGCAGCTGCGCGTAATGATGTGCGCAAGTTATACAAAATATAGAAATGGTCAGGGCTTGACTTCTGGAGGAACGCGACGGAATGGCCTCAGGTATAATCCGATACCTCGGGAATAATTATTAAATCACATTATAAATATAATTAAATTTGTTCAGTTACATCATAAATATAAAACTATTTCTATTAAATTGATAATTAATTAGGGGTGCGATCCGGGACCTAAAATTGTATAAATCAAGCTCTGGTAATAGATATGTTGTCTCAATGTGACATTTTATGTTTAGAGGTCACACAATCGTTAGACATCTTACTCGATGGCGTTCAGAACCGGCAAACGATAGACGCCGTGCAACAGTTTATGGTCCGATTAAAATAAGTTGGTGATTGACAATTGTGCCTCTGAAGCTGTACCGTCGTACAATATGAATGTATGAGTTGATTACTTTAATAAGTATTTATTTCAAATGTTTATTTTCGTGTCCCGGGAGCACGTGGTCAGTGGTACGCAAACTGTGAACGTCGTTCTCTTCCATTTGCAACTGTCAATCACCAACTTATTTTAATCGGACCATAGAAATCTAGCGCGCTGCGAACTTCGAAACCAGTTAAAAACCTAGATTTTGTAACTCTTTTTTTTATAATTATTCATCAAATAGTAGGCTATTATTATTATTGTTGATGTATTGCTGATTTTGTCTCCTCAAGAGCTATCCATTCAGGTGAAAAAAGTGTAGTTATCCATTTAAAAATAATTTGGTTTAATATCTTTGAAATAAAAAAAACATGTATAATTACAAATGATGAGCGCTTATGTCCTGAATCTTTGGTGAAAATTCCATTTCAATATTCTGAACCGTTTAGAAAATATTCGAGTTGGACGCTTTTAATGGTTAACCCTGTACTTCATTGCACTTCATATAAAATTAGTATCACAAAATATAATTCAAACTTAAGGGAAAATTAATTAATTGGTAACCTTCTTGGGAAAATTATAGATAAATATATAATAAAAAACCTGAAAACTGTTCACGATAACGAAAGGCAGTTTTCGCTTCTCATTACGTTTCTTGGGACAAGTAAAATGCCGTAGAGATATTCATCCTAATATTTTAGTTTTGGAGAAATGTAAATATTTTTTTGATTTTTTAAATTGATGGATTGAATTTTGTCGATAAATAATAAAAAGACAATTCGTTAATGCACTTGTTATTTTTAAAATAATCCTGTGTAAAATTAATTTATCCTGAAACGTTATTTCATATAGCACTTAGCCGTCCTTTTGAAACTTTCACGAGTTTCTCGTAGCAGCGAGGAGCAACATTTGTTGCGTTTGCAGCAAGTGGCCTTAACTTGGCGATGGCTGTGGAGGCCGTTTGCTATAAGAAGCGACAAGGAGGGGTGTCTGGAAGGGGGAAACGTTTTGTTTCCCCGCGGTAATGAAAGAATATTAAAGCGGGTTTTAGAAGATACAATAAAACGTAGCGATTTGTCTGCATCGACAAAATGTTGCATGCAAGTTGGAACGTGTAAACCAGAGGTCGTTACGTTTTGTCGGAATTGGAGCCAGGTTGAAGGTTAGTGCGAATTTCAGTCAATTTCTCTAGATCGTAGCGGCAAGTCCGTGCATGTAAACGGTGATTCCATCTTATCGTTACAGTCTAACCGTACTTTTGTTGTTGTAGGGTCTACTAGGAGCAATGCAGTCTACTTTTTTATTTAATTTAATTAATTTGACAGTGTTTTTTAGTGAATAGTGATGTTTCTTGAGAAGTGTTTTTGTAGTGACATCAACTAAAATGTCTGACATGCGTCAAGCCTCTCGTGAGTTAAGAAGTAAAAATAATAAAGGTTTTGTTCTTTTAGTTTGATAAATTTATTCAGTGCCTTGTATATCACTTTGCATGTTTTAGGTATTATTTTACAGAGGGACGGTTTAGAAATAAATTCTAAATATTTGTAAATTACAAACCTTTGCACGTTCGTCCAGTTGCAATGAATCACAATGTAGCGTTAAGTTTTTCATGTGGAGATATGAATGTTCACATTGTGATGTCTTCTAAACCATGGAGAACCCTCTCCTTCTCATGAAGAATCTCTAATAACTCGTCGTACGTATTTTCCCCATCCTCAAATAGTTCCCCAGTCAGAAGGTTCACTCCTTAATTCTTTTAACAATTCCACATGAGAAAACGTATTTTTGAGTAGCCAACTTCGACACCACTTAGATAGCTAATGGAAACAATAATTTTAGTAAGTTGCGGTCTTTAATCCGCTTGTTTGTATACTAAACCTCCTAATCTGAACGTAGGGAGTTAACGTTGCATACGAAGAAATGTTGCACTCGTAAGTAAACATATTACGAAAACCAGATTCTTTTGATATAAAATGTTTAATTTTATTCTCCTTTGACAATTTGAAATCTGACTGATTTTGATTTTAATTTTAATTTTAATGGATAATTTATTTGTTTTTGTAAAAGAAATTGCAATTAATGGAGTTGACGGACATGAGGCAGGTCTCCAGTGGCGTATCATCTCTCGAGAGCAATTTTTACTACTTTTAAATCTGGCGTCAGTTGCTCTGGACTCAGTGGTCGCGAACTCTAGTAAGCTAGTTATATTGTCCGCGACCTTGACATGTCTGATGTAATGGTTAGGTTAAATGCTTGCTGAATCTAAGTTGCTGAGTTCGAGTCCCAGTGTGAGCCAATACTTTTCCGGATTCAAGTAGTATAATAATAGTATGTAACCGTTACAAATAATAGGAAAGAATTCGCTCTTGTAGCACCTCTAGCGTTTATTTTTCGCCCCTTTGGGAGCTCAGGGCATCAACTGATGTCACTGCAATGCTTCTAACCGTGAGGTCCTTGGGTTCGAGTCCCGACAGAGGCACGGTTTTTGAAAGTGAAGTGTAAAGATCTAGGTCCAATTCACTAGCGGTCTGGAGAAGAATTCTAGCGGCCGGCTACTCTGATCGGTAGATTTCCGTGGTTTCTCCGATCAATCCCAGGCGAATGCTAGAGCAGTACCCTACAAACAGGCAACTAACCGCCAGCGATCTTTCCTGCACCTTCTTTGTCCTTTCTCCTTCCTTACACATACACGCGCGCGCGCGCATACACACACACACATATACAAGCACTACATTACAATCGTGATGGAAGACCTGACGTGAGCTTAAACCTTGTCCCGGCTGTGGCAAGGGGAAAATAATCGTAAGTGTCGGCGCCGAATCACCGCCCTTCCCGAGGTCCGATTGGGATTATCACCGCCACCTCCCGAGGATAACATACACTACATTTACGGGAAACTGCCTTAGCATTTGAGGCACCCGGAATCACTAATCAATCATTCATTTTTCTTTTAACATTTTGATGCTAACGTATGAAACATTTTTTTAAAATAACAAGATCGGAATCATTTAGATTTTTTTTATGGATAGCTTAGACCCAGATATCAGGCCAGATATATAAAAGGCAACATCAACACGATTTGTTAGTTAATCTATTCTTTTTATAAAAAATACCTCTCCTTCAAATAACAGATGAGGTTTGGTTGAGCTAGCTCGTGTCTTGGTAGTGCGGAGCTGTGTACAGCAGGAAGAGGAAGGATGGTGACAACGGGTGTGTGGAACAGGGCTGGGTGAAATAGGGAGGTACAGGGCAGGCCATGGTGCACTCTACGTAAAATTCATTGCTTTGTTTGCCTAATCGTTCATTGTTATTAATAATAACTATATAAAGTGTGGTACTTCATTATTGAATTCAATAGGGGAATATACACGGAGCAATTTATCGACCGATCTGAAGAATTTATCGTTAGATATCCGAAATTGTTCACATAAAGCTTTTTGTTATGGGACTATAGAAACTAATAAAATTGTACGATAAATCACGGCAATAATTCGAAGAGATATGTTTTTGTTGTTTGACATAAACATAATTAGTTATCTTTAGATGTATGTGTCAAAATATTGGCAAACCACTACATGTCTGAGCTTGTTTGTGTTTAAAGGTGGTTTGAGTGCGGTAGAATTGCTTGGTACTTCAAGAAATGGCGAGCAAGGAGTTGATGGAGTTGATTACTGGTTTACTATGAGTTATATCGTAATAATTCATGTTCATGGAAAACGACTAGTTCTGAATATACCAAAAAAACAAAAGAAAAGCTATGAGGAGTTAGTCGCGTGTAGCAAAACATTGTTCCAAGAAGCGGACATTTGTACAGCAAACATTACAAAACCTTAGAACAGCTTTTCGGAAAGGAGTAGAGGAATCTAAAAAAGAAGCGGAGCTGGAGGTCATGATATTGTAGGCAATTGTCTAAGAAGCGGCATGTGATGAAGAATATGATGATTGTCCAAGAAGCCGCATCGTTTTTCAGTAGCTATGTTTTTACCCACTTTGAACGATTTCTTGTTCTTCTTACTACTAAGCATCCCACCATTCCAATATGTAAAGCAGTAATAGCGATCATGTTCAACGTTTACAATATACAAATCCAAGCTCTTAAACTGAAGAGTTTTTACAATGTTTAATCGGTCATATTTTATAAAATGTCGAAAGATCACCCATCGCGAAAAAATTGGTTAGATGGTGATATATCGTTACAAACAACACATACGTACAAGTAAATTGGACCGATTAATTTGAGAAGAAATATTCATTCAATAAAACCCTGCTTTAATAGATCATGTACGATTTAACTGCGAGATTTATCTTAGCAATTTATTTAACGATTATATGGTGCAATTTATCGCAACAATAAATTGTTTCGTGTGTATCCCCCTATTGCGTAAATTACAAAGGAAATGACCTCCACTTCCATCACGCCCCGTACGGCGTGCACAGATCCAGCGCCTGATGCTAGAGGCGCGGCCCTACGACTCGATCGAGTTCTTCCACGTGCAACGGGAGCTGGTCAAGTACCTAGGACTGGAGCCGCAACGCCGCGCTAGTGTCACCGACTACATCATGACGATGGGCCTCAGTCAGCGGGTGGAGAGCCGCGCGCCCGCCGGAACTGGGGCCGTGCCCGGGACGGGAACGGGGACAGGGACGGCGGCGGAGAGCGAAGGCGTGGCCACCAGCGCCTCACGGGCCTCCTCCGCCCCCTCCTGCACCAGATCAGCCTCTCACACGCCTGGATTCTGGAAGAGGTCTGTGACTTTATTTGTATATTTACGGGTAAAAAATATGTCACTTCGTATTTATTAACATTTAGTTCCGTAGATGCTGTTGATGTATAAATCATATTTAACTTCTTGTTATTCCCTATTTATTTACGTATTCATTTATTTATTATTTGCAAACATCCTATAAAGCAGACATTACGGAAGTTGGGTTAGTTTATCTCATAACCCCTCATACATTGATTCAGTCCATATAATGAAAACTTGACGAAGAATGAACTCGGTTCTTTCAATTTTTTTGATAGGTTTACACTGAATTTTTTTGTGTGAATCGAACTGTGAGGAATTTGAGGGTAGGAGAAAAGGTTTTAGAAAAAATAAATCTGTAAATAGGCTGGTCTCCACGGAAGGGAAATTGACATTCCACAAACTCGTAATTGTTTTTGAAATTAATATTTACAACACATCCTGCCAAAATCGGTCTATTTTGACGTTTACATTTGGATATTTTGAATACTTAAATTAACTCTTAATTAGAAATATCGAACTTTTACTGAAATAGAACTTCCAACGGGGCAGATTCCAAGATCTCAAACTTCAATTTCCATGAAAGATGATTTAAGATGGATGGATGTACAAGCGGTGTGGAGACTCCTTTGTGATGTGTGGAAAAGGGTTGTCAAGGTCGGGACGCTTTCACTCCTTGCTGGCTGGCTCAGTTTGCGCGACTGAAGACAGAAAGGAAAAATGAAAAGAAGAGGAGCGAGAGGAGGGAAAATGCAGGGAAAGGAAGGGTGTGAATTAGCAAGAACCACAAACTGAGTCAGACTTGTCTACTCCACTTTCTATGTTTGGTAGGATTCAGTGTTAATACTACCTTTTAAATACAAGTAAGTTTTTTTCAGAATTTGAATTATTTCGTGAAATAAAACTTACTTTGTGCCGTACACAATTTGATTAAGATTCCTTCGGAAGTGGATTATTACCACTAGCGACAAATCCGTAAAACGTCTTAATCGATTAGAAATATTGGCTTGATTTATGCACTATCGTCATGAATATTTGAAGCTACACACTATTTGTTGTATTTTTTTCCAATTAACAAACATCGTAGGCGTGCAAGTATTATAGGATTTCTTTAGCGCATTTCCAATGTATATCAAACATTTTAATACAGTGTTTTTTGGCATGTTTCAACAAATGCAAAAGTAATGCGTACGTAAGTATTATTTTGGCCCTTTGGTATTGTACCACGTCTTCTTGGTGAATGACCCCCCCCCCCCCATCTCGATCAAGTTTTCCATCCCGTTTCCCTGATCCTTTGAGCGAAAGCTGAGATGGCCCCTGGATTTGCTGGGTCATAAATGTAACCTTCACCACCTGTGCACGTCTTCTAGAGTTCAGTAGGAAATTTAATTATCGTTCTCTATGTTGTCGAGTCAGGAAATCTTATTCTTTCACGAAGGACATGTTGTGGGATAGGAGCCCATATATGTAGCTGATTTACTCTTGAAAATAGATTTTATTGGAGCGAATATTTTCTTCCCAATTCTTGCCAAAAACCATAATTTCTTTCTGTATTCAGAATTCAGCTTGTAGCATGTGCCTTAGGGTGAGGATCCCAGCATTAATAAAACATGCACTACACTTCCCCCCGTAGCACGTCATATACTTTTTAACTGTTTTGACGCAAAAATAAAAAATAAATAAAAAAGAGTGATTATGAAGTGCTGAGTTATCATGAAGTAAGGAAGGCTGTGGTCGCCCGAAAACAGCTTTGTCGGTAAGATGTGCCTTGATCAAAACAATATAGTCGCTGGAGGTGATTACGTCCATGTGAAGGAGTCCAATAAGCTTTCGTTTACGTGACTGCGGATGAGGTCCTTCTCTACTGGATGTTGGTGATTCATGACACTTGAATTTTCTACTTTCTTTAAATGAACATTTTTTTACATTATGAAAAAACAATTTAAGGTAAGATTGTCTTGTTACATCATTATTTTATGAAGGAAACTGTCGTAAATACCTTGTTTTTTTTCACATTAAAAATGATTAGTGAATCACTATTTGCTGTTAAATTACAATTTTTCAATACTACAATGGGCAGTTGACTGCAGATGCCAAATTAACGAAGTAGGGCCGGTTAACGGCGCAAGAAGGGCTACTTCACGCACACAATTTAAAAAATAAGAATTGGAGGCATCCCACTTGTTTCCAAGTTCCGAGCATGGAGCTTATGTCTTCTAGTGGCGAGGGTTAGAGCGAAGATATTTTATTTTCCCTCCTTTTATTCAAAGAGAATACTTCATATTCATATTCGCATTGGAATAATGTAGCATGAATTGGAACATATTTCGATATTTCTGTCTTAAACACGATCGAGGAGTAGAATATTGATTGGCTATATAGAAGCAAACACTCACTTGTATCAAATTCAAAATAAAACAAGTACATCCATCATTGCATTCTCCAGAAAAAAATTCATGTCATTCTGCAAACTTTTACGGCTCACGGAGACAGTGTTCATGTGTCACAGCCTCTTATACTCCGATTAAAACATGGTGGCGCCTGAAGGCAACGAGCTGGACGAAGAGGGGGCAGTGTCATTTAATCAGGAGCTACGTTACGATTTAAATTTTTGGTATTGGCGCTACGGATCGGATGACAATGTCCTCCTCCCCGTCCAGATCGTGACCTTCAGGCGGCACTACAAATAAATCAAAGTATAAAGGTGCTAAATTTATAGCATTAACGGCGGCGATCGGAAGGTTGTCAGTTGTCCATAGCCCGCTAGTATGCCTAATGCATACTAGCGGGCTATGGTTTGTCACTCGCGAGAACGTCCTATCCGTCGCTCTTCACTGCTGCCTCCGCCGTCGTGGCCTCGCCCCAACCCTTTCGACTCCACTACGTGCCTCTTTTAGGGACTGTTCATGAATTTCCTATTTTGAATACTTTGAGTACCTCCTCTTCCCTCTGAAACGCATTCAGAACGTGCGCTTGAACTCGCACCAAATGTAATTACGTAATGCTTGTGACCAGACCCTCCCCCTCATTTTCAATAGGTAAAAATAAATTATAAAGCGGTAACAATGAATTGTAATAATTTTGTGTTATACCTTATGAAAGTTAAAGTCAGAATTAATTGGCGATGCGAGCTCCACCTGACTATAAAATTGGGAACAATTGTTTTAATGAAGGACATGTAGGCGAAAAGAAAAATCTGACAACAAGCCATGCACAGGCATTCGTGTGTGACGCTTAGGCACCCAGTCTACTATACCAATTTGATTAGATTCTAGAATATACTATAGATCAGTTTTGAATATTTACTTTGTAATCTAACCGATTCAATTATTTTTTTTACACGCGACCAATATGGACCACGCAAATATTAATCATATAGTTTCCTTCTTTCTCCTCCAAAGTCCTTCATCCTGTTAGATTGCGCAGCTCTTTTTCAGCAGTCCATTCTCTGTTTTTCTTTTCACTGACAAGAAATTTGAGGTCAAAAATTTTGTTTTTATATTCTTTTCGATTTAGGCAGTCTTGTCCAGTAATTTCAAATTTTTGTATTTCTTTTTTCATTTGTTTGACATAGCATCTTTGACTTTTATAGTTCCAGATTTAATCAAAAATCTGTTTGTATAGCCTTAATTGGTCCGTGCGGACCGTATGTCCATAGAACTGTAATTGTCGTTTTCTAATAATCACTTCTAGGTTTTCCGTTTTTCTATACATGTCTGCATTAGATCTCAATCTATAACCTTCCTGTGTTTCTCTTGGACCATAAATTATCCTTAAAATTTTTCTCTGTATCTTCAGCAATTTTCCATTCCAATTGCGCTTGTAGTTTATATGCCGTAGATCTATGCCATCACAAGATAACTAGTCTAACAGCTGTCCTGTACAGTACTCGGCTGGACCGATTTGGCTAATTTGGTTTTAAAATATTTGTGGAAGTCCAGGGAAAGTTTAAACGGTAAGAAAAATGGAAAATTTCCAAGGAAATAGTTATAACAGCAATTTAATTTTTCCGTGTAAACTGCCTACCTGTCAAACATTTGATGTTCGTTGTGTATTTTTTATTTTAAGATAGTCATTTGCTTACGTAGCTTGACATCTGTATCTACACTAATATATTAAAGACAGAAGTCCATTGTCTTACACGCAATAAAATAAGAATCTACAATTTTTTCAAATGATGTAATTTGGCGCAACGCATATTGTGCAGGACAATTTCATTCCTATTTACATGGTATTGTACCACAATAGTGTTTGATCTGGTGGAATTTACTTCCTTGATGCTCCGGGAGGGACTGGAAAAACGTTTGTAATGTAATTGCTGTTGGCGAGGATCAGCAAAATTCTTCCTACTACCTTCAAATTTTTTTTTCTGATAGTATAAATTGTTTTTTATTTATCATATTTTTCATTCAGATAAAATAGTGTTACGTTGACGAAAAAATTGAAAATAAAAAAACATGTTTTTGTCTATAGAGAGGTGTGGGTGGTGAGGCGGAGGCTAAGAAACCTTTCAAAAATATTATTATCATGTTAGAATTATAATGTAACTATTCATACGTCATTTGGTTGTGGGGAACTTTTCACCATCTTATCCGGGGTTACCCTTTTGTATTTATTGAAGGCCGTCTCCGTGAGTTGAAAAATTTTGCAAAATGAACATAATATTTTCAGAAGAACGCAATAATGTTGGTCCCATTGTTTTCTAATTTGGAACAAGTGAATGTTGCTTTGTGAGTCTAGCATCAGACTACAATAAAAACACCAATTTTCGGCCAACATGAGGTTTGGAGATAAATTAATAAAAAATAGAACAAATTAAAAAATGGTCACTTTTAGGAAAGAGTATATTCAGAAAGATATATACTAATCGCCCATTTCGTTTCACATATCGAATTTAATAGTGATAGCCCAGGAATTTTGAGAGAATTGCGATTTGGAAGCTTAATTATTTTTCTTCAAATGCTTTGATGAAGGTATGAAAGTAATAAATAAGACTATACCGAGCAATCTCCTACATTTTATTGATCGATAAGTTCCATCACAAGATATTTCAATGACATATTTACGTGTAAAGAAATAAATGTAAGACATATCAAGGAATGCCTTGAAACGGTTGAGAAAAAATTCCCTCACTTATTCTTTGAAATGTTCATAGCATGGAGATAATTTTAATTTTTGGGTAAAGTGTAAAGAATTTTTTTCAATTAGATTTCTTGTATTGGAACAGGATTTCAAAAGATTCCGTTACATTCAAACAGAATCGAATAATAATACTTTTATCGAATGACGGACGCGTCCTCGGTGCATCCACTTTTTGTCGTGTGAATCTTGGGCAACGCTGCGCGGCGATGCGTCGGGCCGGGGCGTTACAAAACCGTGTCGTCTCCTCTGCACCAGGTTGCGCTCTCGGTGGCGCCGAGGCGGCGGCGGCTCCACCGGCGACGAGTTCAAGGGCGAGGGGGACATGGACGTCGGCGAGGCTCTGCGCAAACCCTGACCCCTCCGCCCCGACGGCCGCCCCGCCACCTGCGGAGCCCACCCCGAATTAGCGACGCCGCTCTGACGCACTCGTTTGCCTTCATTGTAATAAGCTAGAGCGGAATCCCAAAAGCGTCCACTTAATTAAGAACTGTTCTTTTTATGGAGTGACGATGGAATATACTATTTGTGCTTCGTTTTGTCGTTCGGCTGTGCCTTTGCCAACTGATCTGTACAGATAAAATAATAAGAATATTGGAAGTTTGCCCCCAAGAGTTCAATTGGTTCGTGGTTTCTCCCGCAGGTAGCGCGACGTTCGCCGCCAGCGCCGGGCCTCTAGATTCTAATAAAGAAAAGAGCCGGTAGAGCGCAGGAGTATTCCCTCGAAAGTAACTGAACGCAGATTCTTCACGCGTTGCGTGTCAACGAGAGGCCTACCTGCGCCTCGCGGCTGTTATAATAACAAACAGCTGATTATCTGCGCGTAGTAATTGTCCGTTTCAGGAAAGTAATTGCCTGTCTCTACTTGTCGGTCCGCGTTTGTCGGTTACTGGAGACGACGGTAACGCATAGTAATCGGCGACTGTGCATGTGTCTGCGGTGTAACAACTGCGTGCTCTTGAAATTCCAACATCGTGTGCCCCTAATGAGTGGTATTAGCTTAAAATGATAAAAAACCGGATCTAGTGTTGCCAGCATGCTCAGACCGGTGTTCAGGAACCTCTGCGTTTCTGGAGAAACTAAGTGAATAACCGGAGTGTGACTCAAGTTTCTAAGACACTATAATACATTACGAATTTCTGTCGCCTGCCGTAGAAATGAGTTCTTGATACAATTCCAAATAAGTACTTGTATAAAGTGACAGTTATGCTTGAAGTGGGTCGTTCAATCGTTTCTGCAAGACAATTTTTTTTAGTTTGAAACTGCAGCGACGGAAATGGAAATAGCATTATAATTTGAAAACAAATATATTTAATACTTTATCCCACGTTTTGTATTCTAGATATAATATTCCTAATCTTATCCTGTATATAAGATATTCCCTGTCTGCCACAACATATTCAACGAAAAGATAATTCATTCTGAGATTTGTAAGAATTTTTTATAAAAATGTTCTTATACTTCTCACTGTACAATTTGAAAATGAGGCAATTGAACTTTTTAATTTTTTTTGGTAAATTTGTTTTCTGATTCAACAGTAGTTTTTCAAAAATCTCTTTTTACAAATTGGTTGCTTTCTTTCATTCGCTTTTTCCTCATTTTCTGCACTTTTTTCTCAACGTGACACCTGAAAATTCACATTGTTGACAATAATGAATTATCGTTTTCCAATTCTCCAAACCTTAACGTAAGCCCGTCTCTTGTTGAGTATCATTTATTTCCCTAATCTGAGTGTGCTTGTAAAACGCGAATTATTTTATATACCAACATACCTGTGCCAATATTGTAAATCATGGTGGTAAATGAAAGATATCTTTAATGAAAATATCTTCATGGTCGAATTCAACTTCGAAGTGTCAGATCCTGAACTGTAAGTTTCAATGTGTATAAGCTTAGGAAAGAGGGTGACCAACCATTTGTAATTCTAAGGATTCATTATTAGCCAGAGAAACTAGGTCCATGCACTTAAATCCACAGGATGTCAAATAGTGAATTTAATTTTGCATCAGGATGTCAAATAGTGAATTGAGATTCTGCATATCTGCTTTGCTCATCGATTCTGCATATACATTATGCTTTTCTCTTTCAACTGAAAAACACATAATTATGTGTTGTTATTCAAGTTTTTATATCCTCAACGTTTCGTGAGTGTAACTTAGGAATGTGATAGTTCTTCACTTTCTTACGTAAATATGTGTTGCGTGGGAGGCACCTACAAAATAACACATCATATTTTATCATTTCAACGTAACCACCTCAAACCTGAACCTTGAAGCCGGAAAAAAATTATTAAACCTTAGACCATGTTTTCACGAGTAGAAATGAATACTCATTTGCTATGAATGGCCATATCCAAAACGTTATAATATAAAATGTATTGTTGTCAAACCCCTCGAGAGACAGAAATGTCGAACGAGGAGAAATAAATTTAAAAAAATTATCATAGAAGGTATTTACGTCCCCAAAGTTTCATAAAGCACGAATTATGTGTGTTCACATTTTCTGTTAGAATATTGGACTGTTTACAATTCAATGAAAACTATGTTATAGTCGTACAAAAAATAACGCGACCATTCGACGTATCAGAAATTGAATCCAACGTGACAGGGAGATGTACATCATTCCACGGTGTACCATGGCATCTTTCACAGTATCTTTCTTGAAAGTGCTTGTTCCGTGGTTGCACTGAAGGACGCAAGACTTAGTTTGGTATTAAGGTCCTGTGATTCGTTAGTCATTTTTCTATTCAGAACATTTTTTGACGCTGAAACTTGATTATACAAAACAATAGTAGTACGTAATTTTTAAACCTGGATTCTAATGCTAACAATTGATCAGTAGTTTCAAAAGAATTGGTTACGCATTTCAACAGCTGTGCTGTGAAATGAATTTTTTAAAACCTACTGATCAACTGTTGATATTTGTATCTTGTTAGGCCATTACTCTAATCGAAATATTCGGAGACATTGTGCCACCCAATAAATACTATATTTCTCTTTTTGGAAATATCGGTTTCGAATGAAACTTACAAATGGTTAAGGAATGATTTATGACATCCGGGAGAACCACAGTTCCTAGGGAATAATTTTAATGCGGATCTGTCGGGCTCATTAGGCATACTCAAACGAATTCTGAGACTTTTTTCAGAGTTGAATAGTCACAGTGTAGTATTGAAGAGCTTCCTTCTCGAGAAGGCAGGAGAAACGTAAAGTACCCTCAAAAGCGACCTCCGTATCGCTGAACTGCAGCGATGTCAATATGTCATGTAAATTCGTAGTTCAAATACTCCTTGATGAATGTCAATCACCTGAACACACGTATGAAACCAAACGATGTGAGAGCAAGAACGTACTGTAAAACAAAGGTACATAAAATAGATAAACTGTGACACGACCCAAAACGTGTGTTATTTATATTTGCATAATATTTAGTAATACAGTTATTATTATTATTATTATTATTATTATTATTAATCAATTCCGATTGTGCGTTTAAGTAGTTTTCTTGGACTAGCACAAGGATAATGTCGGATCAATATCGTCAGCAATGGCTTCCCCTTGGTTTCTCAACCCTTTCTCGCGCACCGTTTTCCCACACCATTTACAAACGAATCCCACACAACATGGCGCACGTGTCAAGGATCTATTCGGAGGGTTTAGGTTAGAAGGTTTGGTGCACTTTTGCTTGACAGGGGCGAACCGTGGACTTCGGAGAAAACTGAGAAAGAACGAAAACTTGAAACTAACGCAACGCAAATACGTAGTTGTACGAGCTAAACAAAATTCGGAGGGAAATGAAAACACTGATATGTTCATACCAATTTTCAGAAACACGTTTGGCGTAGATATGAATTCTTGCACTTGTGCGTAGATATGAATTCAGGAATGAATGTTTTATATTCGTCGAATGATGCTCACTTTTAATGTTAACATTTTGATGTATATTGAAAGAATTTAGTTTTTTAAATTCTTTCAATATACTTCAAAATTTTAACAGTACATTTAATATACAAAAAATCTCAAACTTGTATCTTATTCTCAATGTCATGAACATGGGCTGATCTGTCTTCGGAGAAGGGGAACTTCTTTGTCGTCGTAGCTGCGCAGGAAGATCACATGGTCTGAGAGCGAGACAGAACAGGGATTAAGTATCCCGGTCGTCCGGGACATTCAAACACATTCGCCGAACCAGGCGTAAACGAATCATGTTGGCGATGTAAGCGTTGATCTCATGCCTTTAGCAATTAAAAGTCATTAATAACATGATTTTTGCCTACAGCTTGGATATGTTCAAGCCAAGATACTGCTATACATGCATAAGGGTTTTGGCCTGTGCCTATTGAAAGTCTCTCACACCTTTAATATGCACATTACCAGCAATTTGTAAACATTATTTATTTTTAAGTTAAATTGCTTCAAATGTCTTCAAATGAAGTGTTTCGAAAACTCAAAAATGTTCTGTGAGAAAGAGCTTCAAAATTCGCCTTTTTGAATAGCGCTTAAACGCCCTTTTCTTAAAAACGGCTCCAGTTTTTGAAAGAAAATTGCCATTTAGCACAAGGTTTTACTGTTCTCAATATTATTATTAATATTTCTATTCTACCATTAGGAAACGGAAAAATTAAGAAAATGTCAAATAATGTACTTTGGGCGGTAATATATGACAGCTGGCAGAATAGTAGCAATTCCGAATAGCTAGCCCAGACCAAAGGAAATAGAAATACGGGAAAGTCTGTTCCATTCTATAGCACCACTAGTTTTGGACTTGCACCTTGCGATATTGTCAAACTTAATTCGATGCATTTGTTATCGATACCACAAAATCAGAGTGTCTATAATTAGATATTATGGAAAGTAAGGAATCAATACCTCTGATATTCAGTGGTATCGATATTGACATACGTATTAACAACGATTAAACGATTTTTCTGAATATTTTAATGTATGTTCATATGTTTTAATTTGTAAAATTTCATTAGTTTTATATTTTGTTATATTTAAACAGTTGCAACAATGTATATGTTTCAATATGTCAATTATTTTGTCTAGTACATCAATACTGAAGCTTCCGTACCACGATCAATAACAATCAATTGATCAATAACAATCTCGATAACATCTAAATGGAATTATGAAAATCTATCTATATCACAAGAATCGAAACAACGTCTCTAATTGCACCCACTAGCGGGCCCTCCGCAGAGACCTTCGGACGCTGTTCCGAGGAAGCGGCAGAAAGCGAATCCCTGCGGAGCGCCGCTCCCCTCCACTCCAGCCTTGCCTTGTCCCGCGCGGGGCCCGGGCGCGCCGCTAATGAAACGGATCGCGTACCCGATTGACACGCACCCGGCGGAAGAGCGGTCATTACGGCGCGCGGCCGTTTGCGTCAACGAGCACGCGTTCCCAGAAGGCCAAGCGGGCGGCGACGGCCGAGGTGGCGGCGGATGATGGCAGCGGCGCGGCAGGAATTATGGCGATGACGGCGATGTCTGTCTGTTGATTGATTGTTTCCGGACACTTCAACTGCTATGGACACTAGTCCCCTTGGTGCAGGTTATATTTTATCTCAGGATGCGGAGGATCATGAGATCCGGTGCCGACTGACACGTCTTGTGGAGGATTTTCTTTCTTTTTGTGTCTCCCCAAGCCGGGCACCGTTCCAGCTTGGAAAAGATTTGGTCTCGTGACTGGTCTCCCGATAGGTTGATTTTCCGAAATACTGTTGTAACCCCCAAAAAATTGAAACTTGAAATTTTAATTAAGATTAAGTTAATTCAAAAAACCAATTGAAAGTATGTGGAATAAATCTTTATCTCAGACATTACAGCAATTACCTCTTGGTGTCATATGCAGCTGTTATTACATGGTCGGAAGTGGCAATTTATTTTCGTGAAATAATGTTAACCAAAGTTTAATTTTATATAATCCGATTTCATAAATTAAAATCCAAGAGACATAAACAACTTGTCGACGTAACTTGGACATCGAGTGTTTGGGGAAGGTGAAGAAAATTATGGTGAGAGTGACAGTGCTGTGCTGATCACAATGATGGCGGCGAGATGAAGGAAACGATGAGTGTGGTGATAGGTGACAGTGAGAGCGAAGGTGAGAGTAGCGGTGGCGGTGGTGATGGTGATAGTGTTTGTGATGATTCTGGTGATAGTGATGAAACCTGAGATGGCAGTAACAGAAAGTGAGCATAAAAAAAACGGATGAGTGGCGAAATGTGGTGACAACTGGCGAAGCAGAAGCAGAAGTGCTAGTAGTAGGGATAATGACGTCGCTAATGACCGAGGATGTAACAATAAGACTTGGCGGTGATAGTGACAGTAATGTTAGCACATGCGGAAGCAGATTCTGGGACGGGATCGCGAAAATCATTTATGATTACGGGCATGGTATTCATAATTGAAGTAATTGAGAAGGTGGATATTTATGTCCAAGTATTTTCATCTAACACTGGATAAGTATATAAGAAGTGATATGGAGATTGTAGTGTATGTCAAATTAATTAGATAATATAGGAAACGCTTCTCTTTGCGAGATCAGCTAGAACGGGAATTTATTGAACAAGTCTTTGAGAGGTAACTGTTGTCGTGGCTCTTTGTAACAATTTTCAAACGTGAATTGGATAGATTAAAGTGCCAATATATCATACCTGCTATTACTTCCGTATTCCTCCCGTATTCCTCCCGATCTCCACTTCTAAGACCACAACAGCTGAGATTGCTCAGGTTGGCATCAATTCTCACGTTATGGCGGGGAAGGAACACAACGCCCCGAAATATAGTATTACATTTTATTACATGACTGCACTAGCATGCCTAATAAACATAGCAGTTGTCGCCCGCGAAAACAAAAAACAATGACATAAATCTGCTGATCACACTTTGTTGGCTTATAAAAATATTTGTTTGCCTCGGGAGCCGTCATAGTACAATTTATTTCTCATACATTATCAATAAAAATAAAACTCATTAATAATGTTTGGGATATTTGTTTCGGACGTTGGACGTTGGTTAAAGTGTTTACTTGAAATTGATCTCAGTGAAGTTCACCTACAGTTGTTGTTTCCTCCCAAAATTGTTTCCTTGGGTGCATATATTACAGGGTAACTAATTTCGTCCTTTGGTGAATCCCTAAATCCTTTCACGGGAAAATTTTGAACTCGAGCGCTACGAATGGCAAGTCTTGAAACTTTTTCCGCCAATGTTTAGGAGAGTATCAAGACCTCTCCATTTTTAATGCTAAAGCGAATTATTAATGTTACGATGATTCTGCACTTATTCAAAATTTCGCAAAAAAAAAAGAGATTAATATTTTGAAAAAAATGTACATGCCCACTCGCGCGTCCATTTAAGGTTGTAATATTGAGAAAAATATTGCGTTAACAAAGAAATCTGTTTCGATATTGAAGGTGTTTGGCAGGTTCGAAATAAAGTGAACGTTTCTAATTTTCTAAATTCCAATGGTTTCAATGAAAAGCAGACCTCTGCCTTGTTAAGCAAAGCAACCCAAGAAAGATTCTGAGCCGCGTGGAAGCGCAGCTGATGGATCTGGCAGCAGCGGTAAGAGAGGCGGGGGCGGCGGCGAGACGGGGGGCGGGCAACGCCGGGCTATTTGCGCGTTCTCGGAAGGCTCTTCTCAGCCGCCTGTAATTTCTCTCCTCTCACCCGCCCGCCCCGCACGCCCGCACGTCGATTTCTGGAGCACGCGCCGAGCCACAGCAGCCTCTTCAGGGAAGGCTGCCTTGCCGGGACTCCGCTTCCAAAGAGAGGATAGAGGATTGTAGGCTTCCCCCGATAAAAAAAGTTGGGATGAAATCTGGTATATAATTGCTTCCGAAGTGGTGATATTACCAAATGACGAAATGTCAATTTTTAAATGAAACTTCAATTTGACGAAACAATGAAGCATTCGCGAAAGCCCCCCCCCAAAAAAAAAGTTTGAAATGTTAGCATTTACACTTAGTGGTCATCAAGAATTTTTGATTAAGAAAAAAATATCAGGTTTCTCAATAAGTACCTAAATATTTATTTCTTTATTGTGTTCAAAAGTTTCTTGTTTGAAGAAAAGTTTTATGAATAAAAGTTCACATACAACACCTATAAAAACCCATTGTCAGTTGTATGTACACTGGTAAATGTCATTAAATGTAGCATCCTGTCTCAGCAGAGACCAAACTGAATAAATATAAGAGGTGCGTAGCATACCGAAAACTTATCTTGTCAAATGTTGTGAAATGCAGGATTTGATAATGATCTAGAGGAAATGTAACAATTTAGATGCTAATAATATGAAATATTTCATAAATTCCAGTAATATAAGCTTAGCGTGGTCACCTCTGGTGGATATATTTTTCTTAAAAAGTGTTATTTGTACTTTGCAAAATCATTCAAAAAGATTTAATCAAATTACAGTTGCCTGGTTCGTCCATGTCGGGCAAATAATGTTTCATTTAGAAATATCGATTGAAATAGTTGGGTAAATGTTTGACTCAATAAAAATCGACGTTTAATTATCTTTAATATGATTAATCAAGTAAGAACGATTCAGGTAAGTACCAAAAAGATACTGCAGTAGTTCACGGTATTTCACTAATATATTCACATATACATTGTAACCAACATAAACACGAGTTTTCTAGAATTATTCCAGGATATCTTAGAGGAAACTGGCTAAGAATTGTGCCAATTCATTTGTCATATCGAGAGCATTAGAAGAAATTATTGACAACTGTGTGCACAAGGGTCCGGGAGGGTATGGTCCTCCTGAAAATTTTTAAGGCGGCTCCTTGCCTAACATAATAAAGCATTTTATTTCCATTAATAAGTTAATTCCATGATAAATTGACGTAGGGCGTATAGAACTCATAGAAACATTTTAAAATTTACAATAATTATGATGGCAAACGGATATAAACAATAATCTCTCCCTAATTACCGTATCTGAGTATTTGAGTATTATTGTCTTATTGTCTAGATATATAAAATATGAAAAAAATCAGCCTTTACTAACTTCTCTAATTCAGTACGTGTGGTGTTGGTCACTGACTCGTTGACTTGCTATTTTTCGACAATGAAAATAAATATATTTATTGATGACGGTTTACATTTTTTAGTTTTATAAAATCAAATTAAATGTTTAAATAAAACATGTGAAATGAAATAGTGCTGACAAATTCTTACATTTTCCAAGAACTATGAAATTGTGCATTGTTATAACGGAACGAATTCGGGGCAAATGCATGAAGAAACTTTCGTGTCCACGCAGAAAATATCCAACATGGTCTCAATCCCCACGTAGAAACTCTTGAAAAAAACAAAATTGACGGAAAGCAACTTGAAATATCGAAAAATGCATAAACTACCTGACAAATGCTGCCACGTCGCAGTCGATCTTTTCTACCAGCGCGCCAATAACACTTAAAAAAAAGTTGGAATTTGTTTTGCAAGTCAATGGTTATAAGCAAGTACAAAACAAATTAAATGGATAAGCAGGTTCAGAAATGTATGAAGTCAGGCCCCCTACTTGTTTTAAGCTCCCCACGCCCGGGAATATTAATCACCTCTACAAGTGATTATAGTACCCCATAACGCGCATGATGATTGTTTTCTCGGCCGAACTCATTTGTGGAGTTTGTGAACGCACGGGAAGTGCAATGCACCTTCACGCCACTGCGATGAGACCATTCCTACTCTTACAGGCATCTATGACCAATCCTGTAACATAAAAGAAAAGCAGAAGGTCAGTTCAAGAGTTAGCCAACTGGCGCGCGCATTTCCTGTGCAAAAATACAAAGTTTATGTTTCAAGTATCATTGCGCTGTTTCAGTTTTCTTACTCCTGCTAGTTTTTATGTCGCTTAATATTCGTCCGTTGGTCAGGGTTCGTATAAAGTAATCTCGGAAATGAGGTGTTTTTGGTACCTCACTCAACATCAGCAAAACAAACCTAGCTGTAATCATGAAATCAGCGTCTATTGCTCATTAGTAAATCATAAGGGTTTGGTGTTTAATGGGGTGAGGAACGGGAACAAGGGGCCGATTGCTGTGTATCCGTCACAGTGGGATAGTTGAAACGAATTTTAAGGTTTCTGGCATTAACCATTTCTAATACATAAACTTGAGCACCTGCTATACCAAAGTAAATAATAAGCACTAGACAATGTGTGCGATGGGGACTGAGAACAAGGAACTGAAACGCTATATCGCCATACTCCACTGTTTCAGATATCATACTTTATGTTGATTTCTGCAAATGTTTTGGTGCGTAATTGCAGGTTCCTCCTCGGTATACCTGGTCCAGTCTTAATCATCTTTAAATAGTCCAACATTGCTTACGTCTGATGTGTCGCCTAAGAACTCAAAAGCTTCTAATCTGCCTGATGTATAGATAGATAGATAGATTTATTTAAACTGCAAATGGGTATAACCCGGTGGCAGCTAGTTACAAAAACATAAAAAATACACAGTCTCTCAGTACCAATAATAATAATAATAATAATAACAATAATAACAATAATAATAAGGTAATATAACTAGCAAATTATATACTAATTATAGTAATAATAATAATGGTATGCAAGACACCACAAACACACACATACGCACACACATCTACCCATACAGAAAGCAAAGTAAAACCCACGTTCTTCGCCTTAGGAACCCTCGAAACTGATTCCATCAGAGGATGAAGCAGGAAGGGAGCGATGCGGGGAGGGACGGTTGAGCAGGAGGCGAAGGAAGGGCCAGTACGGCAGTGGTAGCATGGCGAGAGGGGAAGCATTATGGGGGCCACTGCAAGGCGGGGAATGTAGCGAGATGGGGTTGGGGACAAGCTGTGTAATAAGTAGGGCCCGGATGTTTGGCAGAATACCTTTTTATATTGTTTCGATTTTATGACGTTTGACAATAGAAATCACTTAATTGTACTGCTGGAGTTGATTTTACTGATTTTCATTTTGCTTTTCTTGGCCTATTTCAACATATTTTAGATTTCGATTCCTGTTTCTAGTATTTTCACTTATTTTGCCATTTTCTTCCTTTTTCAATATTATTTTTCTTGTTTTCTCCGTGTCATCGATCTCTATCAAGCTGAAAACATAGCTGCTAGCTCGGGCAACAAGAAGACATGGTGTTTTGTCTTTCTGTGAAAATGGATGCTCCAGAAGCTGGTAATGTTAAATAAGAAAGGTAGCCCGGTCAAGATTTTTAATTTTTTTCGATGATGCAGTCAGGATTACTCACTCACGAGGAATCCCCTCCCAAATTTCAGTAGGGCCTTCGATCCCTTTTGAGGAGAGAGCTCTCTGTGTATGATGTGACACCTCTCCATGCCGGGTGTTACCCCATTTTCACTGATGCCATTTCAAGATTCAAAGGGAGACCACAATAACATATTGCAGAGTCAGCGGCGTCCGCTAGTAAAACATATTCGTAGCCATCATACCTGGTGGTCATGTGAAATCAGGATTACAAAGAAATGATCACATCCTTCTTACACGAAAGTTCTAGTGTAAATTTTAGTGTTAGAATAAAAAATTGAATCATTTCAATTATTATTTTTTAGGATCATTCTTTGTAAATTTGATATTGCATTAACTATGTCTCTATGCAGCCCTTCTTTAGCTCGAATAAACGCTTTTTTGCATGTTTATTGAAGTAAAAATAAATGCTATTTCGCCTGCCTATTTGAAGTAAAAGGAATGTCTGAACTTCCGGGCTCCAGTGATGAGTAGAGATGGCGGCCGAGGTAGGCCGTGGGCCCGCGTAGGCGCAGGAGGGACACGCAGGTGCCGGCTGGCGGAGAGGGGCGAGGGGCGGGGGCGGGGCGAGTGCGGGGGCGTGGGCCGGGGCCGCTGCCGAGGGCCAAGGCCTTGCGGGGGCGTCGCTCCGCGCGGGGCCGAGCCTCGGATTAAGCAATTAACGTAATTTATCTGGAGCCGCGCTTCCCACGGCTAGCAATTAGAGCGTGCCGTATTAATCTCGGCCGACCCCGCGGACGAGCGGCGGCCGGAGTAATGAGTCGGAATGAGCGCAGGGGACGTCCAGGGGCGGGCGGAGGCGTTCGCGCGTGCGTGAGTCACGCGGGATTTACACGCGTGGGACGCCGCCGCGTCCCTGTCACGATTTTTGATGTCGGCTTCGAAGAAATCAGCTCGAATGTCTTTTGTTTCACTGATTTGTTTGATTTCAGATGGTGATAACAGGCACAAGAATGTCGATGGGGTGACAACTTTTAATAATATTACCGAACAAGATTTCATTGTCTTTTTGAGTGGGTGTCATATTTGCGCGTGCATTCAAGGAACCTGTGAGCTCTTATCTTACCACTGTATGGTACCGCAGAGGAAGCATTATTTATAAGAAACTCTGATAAGACATTTTCATGTTCTTTTTATACTATGCTACTATGGTGGTGTGTTAATCATAAAAATAACCACCCTGATTTGTTATTTATTTATTCATTATTTTATTCAATGTAGTGGTCGATCTAATAACATTCTTATCGAGAAACAAAATCATGGGAGCAAAAAGAAAATTAGAGTACATATGTATGTTTTGAAAATTATTTCACTCTTTTAATTCATAGTGTTTAAAAGTTCAAAAGTAATACAGAGAAAAGAATTGACTGAAGACAATTCGTTATACGTGTGGAATAGAAATGGTTTCAATATTTGTATCCCAAAGTACATTTAATTGGGTAGTGTTACGCAACAGTTTTTTAAGGAAACTGCTTCCTTGTTAATTTAATTTAAATTAAATAATGAGATTAATAAACCGATGACTATTCAGGACAGAAATAAAATACTTTGAACTGAAAAGAAACAGTATATAATATTCTCTATCGGGCAACTATCATCAATGCAACGTACGCACTCTGCCGAAAATACTTTCTTGAACATTAATTACCTTTGAATGAAGACAATATAATAACTGGAAAGATTTCCAGATTAAAATTTTAATTTTTTTGTGGAGAAATAGGAAAAATTAGACTTTTTTTTAGCCATTGGCTTAAGTTTTACGTATTATTCTATACAGGCTGTTTATTGCAATTTGTTTAATTTTAGTGGGGGTTTTTATCACATTGAATGCATTAATTTTTCTAAAGGAATTAAAATAAATTTGTAAGAAGTGTGTTTATAAAATTACTATCGTATATTTGTACCATGCCAACTCCGGAATCGTTTCAACTATTATTCGAGTAGGCGACTTAAAAATAATAAGTAAATGGTGAATAATACCATCTTGCATGTAGAGTGAATGAAATCTTTATTACATATATTTTGAGAGAAAATAATATGAAAGAACAAATTGCATGTAAACACGTTATTTTGAGCATGGTTTGCCTTTATGAAACCACGAAACTCAAAGATACCGGTAATACATGAATACGATACCACAAGTCGTTAGAAAGTAACACAAGGTTATCGCCGCAAAGAATCGACTTGTAAAGGACCCACCGTGCGACTGCGGTACCTCGTAATTACGCTGCGTTTCCTGACAAGTAATAATTTACAACGCTTCTCTTGTATCGTCTATCTCTTCCGTCTTCATAGAGATACGCCGCGTCCTATAGGCACAGGTGTATCTTGCAGTGCCTCATCCACTTTGTGTAAGTACGTTTCCTTCTGAAGGATGCTTGCCATTTACTGCTCACCACTGGCCGTTGGCCGACAACTACCCACCGTTCACTGCCCATCGCCAACCGCTCTCCGTTCACCGTTCACCGTCCACCAATATCCGCCGACCGCTTGCCGCACACCGCACACCGCACACTTCCAACTGTCCACTATCCATTGCCTAACGCTCACTGCCTTGTACTTACTGCCCACTACTCAGCGCTCTTCGCTAATAACTCCCTGCCCATTTCACGCCACCCACCGCCCACAGTCCATCGCTTATCATGCACTGTCCACCACCACCCGTCGCCTACATCTCACTGTTCATCGCCCACCACTCTCCGCTCAACATCTAACGACAGTCTCCTACCGTTCACCGCTCCGCCGACCGCCGACCGCCGACCGCCGACCGCCGACAGCCGACAGCCGACAGCCGACAGCCGACAGCCGACAGCCGACCGCCGACCGCCGACCGCCGACCGCCGACCGCCGACCGCCGACCGCCGACCGCCGACCGCCGACCGCCGACCGCCGACCGCCGACCGCCGACCGCCGACCGCCGACCGCCGACCGCCGACCGCCGACCGCCGACCGCCGACCGCCGACCGCCGACCGCCGACCGCCGACCGCCGACCGCCGACCGCCGACCGCCGACCGCCGACCGCCGACCGCCGACCGCCGTCCGCCGTCCGCCATCCGCCGTCTGCCATTCAACCACCCACTAATCTCTGGGCGACGCCTTAACGCAAAGAAGAAGCAGAAAAGAAGAAGAAGAAGATGATGATAATCTTGATGATGACGGTTTTAATTATTTTTCATAAATAGATTTTTGTTTCGTTTTTTCAGTTATTTGTCCCGATTAGTTCCTTCCCAGCAATCCGCAGCCATGTAGCTCCCTCCCGGTCGCGACCCTGCAGCGCGGTAAAGTGTCGCCGTATGGCCGCCATTAGACGCCCTACGCGGCGCGGCGTCGGCCCGGCCCAGCCCGGCCCTGCGCGACCCGGCGCCGCACGCGCGCGTTTATCGGTGACGGCCATCTGGACGCCTCGCGTCTCCCGTTTACGACCTCGCGCGCGCTCGCCGCCGCCGCCGCATAGCGCTGCCAATAAACGCTTCAATAAACGCGCCGCCCTGCTCCTTCCCGCCGCCCTCGCCTCGCTGTCGAGCGACGCGCGGCTGGCCGACCGGCCGGCCTCCGTGGCTAACGAGCTCGCCGTGCGGGCGGTGTGGGGGTGGGAGATGAGGGCGGAGGCCGAATTGTGGTTGCGATGGCAAGGAAGGGAAATGGTGAAAGTGGGGGAGTGGAAGTGTGGAAGGGTGGGAAGGTGATCGCGATAAAAGTGATGAAAATGGAAAGGGAGCATGTGGTGGCAGAGGAATGCAAGTAACGACAGTGAAGGCGAGTTGGAAATGGCAGCTATGAAAGTGATGTAGAGGAAGATTGTGAAGCCTGACGAAATGGAAGGGTTAAAGGTGCAAGGGTGGGAATGTGTCGTAAGTGAAGGTAGGAAAGTTGTAGTAGTAGGCGAAGTGGAAGTGAGAGAAGCGGAGGAGGATGAGGTGAAGGGACTGTAAGTGATTGAGGTGAGTGGGGTGCGAGTTGAGAGGGTAGAGGGAATAGAGAGGAAGGGGATGAAGACGAAGCGGGTAAGAATGGAAATAAAGAGGGAGGCCAGTGAAGTGGAGACAACTATGATCGAGGCGGGAAATGCGGAGATGGAGAAACGAAACATGATGATGATTCTTGATGCGGTAGAAATTGAATCGATGTAGGTGAAGAACCGTGAAGAATCAGGTTTAGAAAAGAAACTTTGGAGGCAAGTTGGGGCAACAGATGTAGGTTAGGACGTAAGTGATTCTGGAAGGATCGTTAGCAGACGCGGTCGTGAAATGGAAATGGAGGTGAATGTGGAACTAACGGTGATCTTATTGATACAGATGGTGGTCAAAATTAGGTGATGTAGACAGATGTTTGCGGGGTAGAAGTCAAATGATAGATGTTGACTTGCTGGAGGTGCACCTCCAGCGGATACCATTTGCAAATGGTAGTGCAGTGTATGAATGTTGAGTCGGTGGCCGAGTCGTTAAGACAGTGGAGGCGAACAGAATTTCAAGTGGCGGTGGAAATTGAAGTACATGGAAGGGAATAGAAATATGAAGGTTGACTTGGAACGTTAGGGGGTGAATTCTGTAAGGAAGTGGGGAAAATGTGGATAGAATTAGAGGAGAAATGTGCCGTTCGGTTTTAAAATATGGTATCTATCATTTCACATGATGCAGTTAAATTTAATGAAATTCTGTTTAATCTAAACAAGCTGCACGTACCATAAAGTAAGAGTGAATTATCGTTGTCGTGATCTGTCCTTAAATCCATTTGGAATATAGAGAGTTATTCCCTCTTTTGTATAATAGTGAATAGTATAGAATTTACCCAAAATGTCAGATACAATAATTTACACTCGAACGTCTTACATTAAATGTAGAGACAATAGTGAAAGAAAAAATAGACACGTCGAGGGAGTCGATAACGAAGGCATAACTATTCTGGACAGCATTGGCGGGTTCAAATGCGGCAGGCAGTCGGCCCGGCGCAGCGGGTGGCTGCCCGGGCGTGCTTGTAGTGTGTGTCTTTGGCCGCGATTCCAGTCTTGGAAACTTACTGTACTTTCGTTTATCATTTAACAGTTCAAAATTATTTCTTATCTTCAGTTCAGTAAATACACTTCTATTAACACTTTAGAAGTTATTTAGATCCACCTGGGCCCTTTTGATTGTCCCCAATGGAAATTCTTTCACAGATGCTTCTGGTTTTGCAGATGGTTTTCTGTTAGGTCTCGATGTCCATTCACAAACGCATCCCTTGATATTGAAATCCTTCACAATTTCACTTTAACATCATTCAGTTTCGTGCAATGTTGTATAAAATCATAACTATAGTTGGAGTTCATACAATGTAGCTCTACCAAGTCTGATACTTTTGCAATCTGTACGTTAGTCGCCAAAGCCTTTTTGCCATATGTCAACTCGCTAGAATGAACCTAGAATGCACTTGCAATTTTACAGAATGATTCATATAAATTCTCAAACCATTTTATATAAAACTATCTGTCGTAATTTATTTTAATTATAATAATTATAAATTATTATAATTTCGAATAAACGCGTAAATTGACGGAAAGCAACGCAACCTCTGGCCATGTGAGAGGTGTCATTGGTTTTGTAAGATACCCAGGGAGCTTGGAAGGGTATAAAAACAGTTTCAATTTTCTCTGAAAAATGCATATGTTATATATAATATATATAACGTATATATTAATATATAATAATAAAAATAATTATAGATAACGTTAATTCGCAATTTCTAATACCTAATGTGGCGACTGTATTCACCCACTCAGTGCAACACTGTTTACGACACAACTGACGTCAGGCGAAGGCCAAGAAAGACGTTTCAGTGTTCACATGTGCCGTTTGACGAGATCCAATTTTTGATGCACCATGACCTTTTTCCCACATACTCGATATTAGAATTTTTGCTTCTGCAGATCACAACATCTTAATATAACATTTACAATAATACAATATTTCAAATTTCTGTAATTATATATAGGAGTTAGCGGACGGGCGAAGAAAGGAATGGACTGAACAAGGAAGAAACGGACGGACGAAGGAGGGAAGGAACTAACGGACGGATAGAAGGAACGGACAGACGAAGGAAGGAAGGAAGGAACGGATGGATGGACGGACGGTCGGACGGTCGGACGGTCGGACGGTCGGACGGTCGGACGGTCGGACGGTCGGACGGTCGGACGGTCGGACGGTCGGACGGTCGGACGGTCGGACGGTCGGACGGTCGGATGGTCGGATGGTCGGACGGTCGGACGGTCGGATGGTCGGACGGACGAAGAAGGGATGGAAGGAAGGAAGGAAGGAAGGAAGGAAGGAAGGAAGGAAGGAAGGAACGGACGGACGGATGGAGGAAGGAAGGAACAGACAAACGAACGAACGAACTGCAGACGAACATATTGATGAACGAACGGACCAGCGGACGGACGGACGAGCGGGAGGAGGAGCAAGCGAGCGGGCGTTCGGAGGCGGGTGATGGCGGCGGCGCGAGGGAGATGATGAGGGCGGAGGTGGTGCGCGGGCAGCGCTACAGTTCTCACGCGCCGATCCATCACGCAGCGTGTGTAGCCGCGGCGCGGCGCGGCGGCGGGGCGGCCCGTGATCGGAGCCCAATTTGAGCGGTCGTGAGCCGCGTCTTGTTGCTCGTCTGGTGTTGGGCGGCCGCCTCCAGCTGACCAAACCCCCGCCGGCACATCCGCCCGCCCCCACTCGTCGCTTTGCACCAGCCCCAACTCTCCACGGTATTTATTTTCTCCCGCTTCTCTGACCATTCTTTGCGTCTCTCACTCTTCCACCTTTCTCTTTATTTTCTCTCTATCTCCTTTCTCTCTCCCCTTCCTTCCTCTCTCTCTCCCTCTCTCTCTCCCTCTCTCTCTCCCTCTCTCTCTCCCTCTCTCTCTCCCTCTCTCTCTCCCTCTCTCTCCCTCTCTCTCTCCTCTCTCTCTCCCTCTCTCTCTCTCCCTCCCTCTCTTCTGTTTTAAATGTCTGTTTCTGTTCCGTTTTCACTTCCATTTCATTTCTTTCATTTCTCTCGATTTTCTGTTTATTACTCTGTATCACGTATCTATTTCTTTCATTTACCTTTTTGTAAATTTTTAAACAAAAATAGTTTTGCCAACGTACCGAAATACCTTGGTCAACTTTTCATTGATCAACTTGACTAAACGTGAATATTTATTTTTGCTTTCGTGTGCGGGAATGGCGTGCCAAAAGCAACCTTACACTTCTGAGGTTCACCAGATTTGGCACATGTCTCCGTATGCATAAGTAAACATATTTGCATTGTTATACTCTTACATTTTTAGAAATTTAAATGAATTCTTCATATTTTTGCATTCTAATCTTCAGTAATATGTTGTCTAAACTAAATTGGTATCTAATACATTTTTTCTGGTTGTTTCACTTTCGTATGACAAACGAGACAAAATAGAGCGGGGTCAATTTCTGCATTCGTTGTTTGCTATTGCCTACTTTCGTTCTTTGTTATTACCAATTCTTTGTTATCTACTCCAATGTTGTTTTTTTTTTTCAGAATTATCGTCCTCACTATTCTCTCACGTTTCGATCAGCAACATCGCCGTCAGTATCTCGGTTGCCTTTGCTGCCTTCGTAACGTCCGGCTCGTTCCAGGTTCGCATTTGCCCCGAAAACAATGAGTCCAAAAGTGGATTCACGTCCCGCGGACCGCTCACGTCCCCAGTTAGCATATCTCCGAGTAATGAAATTAAATTATAAGCTAGTCGATCGCCGACTGATGTGGCTTCATAAAGCATCGAGCCCCAGAGCTCGGCGTGGAGGCAGCCCTCATGAATTTTACAAACGAAATTCTTGTCTGATGGCAGACTCGTACTTCTCGTGCTTCATCTAAATTGTATCTTGTTTTCTGCTCGATCGCTTTGTTAAAGACTTGATTATTTATTCTGAATTTGAGCACTGGTTTCGGTCTGCTCCGCCCCCGCTTCCATCGTCTCCGTTGCCGCTCCACCCCACCTTCACCGTTGCTCCGACTTCTGCCCCTGTTTCCCCATCCCCCCACTTTTCTGCTGTCATTGCCTCCACCTTCTCCATCACTGCTTCCATAACGGCTACCATTCTAACCCAGCTGCCGTCAGAGACACTATTACTCGTACTGTGCATTACGTACTGGACTGCATGTCCCCGACCCTTACACCTCCATCAGCCTTGCGTCTGCCTCTCTTCCTCCACGCCACATTCTTGCCACTGCCGTCACCGCCAACTCCACTGTGTCGTGCATAAGTATCACCACCTTCTCCACCGTCTCTGTCACTACGTCTACTTTCGCCGCCACCTGTTTCATCTCCGCTTGCAGAGATGATACGAAACCCGCCGCCAGTTACCGCTACTTACCCCAGTGGTCCCACTTCGTCTTCCACCGCAAGCCTGGCCGGCATTCTAAAACCCTTTACGAGCCGCGCTGACACTGCCACCAACGCCCTTG
This sequence comes from Acheta domesticus, assembly GCA_031308135.1. NCBI lineage: Eukaryota > Metazoa > Arthropoda > Insecta > Orthoptera > Gryllidae > Acheta > Acheta domesticus. The sequence goes on from JAHLJT010008756.1 coordinate 67,383,245, forward strand.
TCGCACCCATGTAACCGTATCGCTCCTCATTGCAATGGAATCGGATACTCTTCATCACTATTTCCTCCTCCCCCGCTGCTTCGGTACTGGTCAGAGAGAGATGGTCGAAATCTCCTTTCGGAGGCGGCAGAGCAGCGGGTCGGCGCGCCCGCCACCGGTATGCGCCGGGGCTGTAATTTTGGCGGCGGCTGCAGGGCAGGGGCGGGGGTGGGGGCGGGAACGGGGGCGGCGGAAGGGGCAGGCTGCCCGCGAAGCGCCTGCGGCCGGCACGAGAGCGGGCGCCGCGGGAGCGTGCGGAGCGGGGCGGGGCCGGGGGGCGGGCCGAGGTAGGTGGCGAGGGAGAAGTGAAGGTGAGGGGCGGAGACGAGGAGTGAACGAGGGCGGGGAGCGATGGCGGGAAATGAGAGTTGCAGGGCTGGTGGGGAGAACTGGTGGTAAGGGCTGGTGGTGAGGGCTGGTGGCGAGGGCTGGTGGTTGAGGATATTTGGCGGGTCTGGTGTCAGGGGTTGGTGGCCGTGGGGTAATGGCGTGGGCTGATGGAGAGGGATATAAATGAAAAGGAAATACCAATTTTTTTATATCTTCAAAGAGACTTATAATTCAATACAATTGATAAAAGATAACATTTAAAGCTATTTTATTTTTATTTCATTTTTATGTTTGTGAAATTTAACCCATTTTCAATAGACGCCGAACCTGCGAATGGAATTTACAGTGAAGTTTCACTTTGGTATGCGAGATTCCATTAGCTACTTCACACGTTCGTGTGTTCGGAAGATAGCGGCAACCATTTTGAAGAATTCACGATGAAAATAAAAAACACAGTTTAACCTTGCCGCTGGATATTTGCGTGCCTAACGATTCCGAGCTCCCTTGTTCCCGGGACATGGCTGCGATCGTGTCTGAGCTTTGTTCTCAGAAGAGATGCCAATGTTTTCTAGTAAATATTGTGATGATTCATATTGGAATAGTAGGTGGCCGCACTGATCAGCTTTTCGTAACTGAATCCGCCATGTGGTCAGAGAAATGGCAGAAATCCTATCGGAGCACTGTTCTCGCTGAAAGTGTGATGATTTTGAAGGGAGTGCCGTAGTTTGCAAGTAATGGTTATGACTTAATGATCAGTCTGTTACCTTCTCATCTCTAGTGCCGGTCATTGTAGGCAATTTATAGATCTTAGGCAATTTGCAGCGGAAAAAGCGAGTTTTCCCGACATACTCTTTTTTCTATTTTTCAATTTGCTGTACTTTAATCTTGATTGATCCCAGCATAACAAATAATTATAGGAAAAACGATACACCGATTATGGAAACGAATAGAAATATATTCGACGGCTTTACATTCCCAATAAGCTTTACTGAACAACCACGCTAAATGCTAACTTTTCTCCTGAGTATTACTGACTTAAAAGTTTCCATTTGAGGACCTAAGTGATAACTGACTGAATCAAGGTCTTCTTTCGGTATTTTTCGTAAGAAATTGAATAATGAAATTAATAATTATTTAAAAATAATCGTCAATTTATATCAAGTTCTACCATGTTCGCATTTCTACATCATCGTCCATTAAAGAAATGATAAATATAACTGAAATTTATATATTCTTATTTTTGTCTTCATGCGTACGTATTTTTGGGTATATTCATGTCTTTATACGTACGTGTCTTTATAAGTAGTATTGACATACTTATTGTACATACTTATTGATGGAATTTTGATGTGAAAGTATCACATTCAAAGTTGATAAGTTGAGTATGTTTAGAAAATTTCGTGATAATCCGTTGGATAGTTTTTATAGGGTAGATAGACCTTCATAATTCAGATATAGGCTATTTTTTTACAAAAACAGATAATAATTACAGCTGCCACAAGGATGTTGGTTCAAAAACGCTTTAAACGAATGAAATGTTGACTTAATGTAGTTAGGCCCCAAATAGACTCATAAAAAAATTGTGTACTTATGTAATTCAATAAATTTGCCAAACATGGCTAATTCTCACTGATATATAATTAAATACATTCACAGTCTGCTCTGACGTTAGTGATACAACTGTGGTTGTATCAATCATTTTTATCAGTCGAAAATTGGGGCAAAATGTATTATTATTATTATTATTATTATTATTATTATTATTTAATTTATTATTTCAATGATGTGGCCAGATATACTGGATAATAATAACTATTTATTTTTATAAATATTGTGGCTACATTGTTGAAATTAGAGCAGCCTAAGAATTATGGCAATCATTAATATTATTATTTTATATTTTAATAATCTTTCTTTGGAGATTGAATTAGTTTTTTAACGTTTTATTACATAATGCCTTTGACCTTCAAAACAAATGCTACCGTTATTAGTAAAATTGCTGTTAATTGCTTGTAAATAGACGCTGTAGAATATAAACAGTGTGAATGTCTGCACTTTCAATAACATTTTCGTCCTTACAGGGCAACAAAACAATGAATAGGTTTGTCTTCTACGTGTCTGTCTAGAAATAACAAGACCATCAATGGTTGTTTACGGGTCAACTGTGAGAATGAAAAACAAATGGAATACCAAAGAACACTGCCAAGTTCTAGTTCACAGGCTTTCATACTTTCATCGCTCAGTCTGTTATCTACAGAATTAACTTTTACGATTTCGTGACCTACACGCTTACAGAACATGCTTTCAAAATCCCAAAGCATCTCTGTAATTATATCTCTTACAGAGGTTGAGATATGCGACGTAAGTATAGCACGTAAAAGTCCGATTGCAAGAATGACCGACCGAAACACGAGCAGTACTGCACACGTGTATTTGCCTCTTCCGCTAACCGTACAGTTACGGGCTTATGCCCTTAGTTTAGCATTAGCTACAGCGCAATGATACACTTGTGGAACATCCCGCTTGAATTGCTTCTTGTGCGTTCTGCTTCTAACCACCCAAGAGGAGTGTTTCGATTTGCAAGCATTACGTCCCGACTGTGCAATCGCCGAGAAACTTGAACCAGAGGGCAACCGTAATGTACTCCAAATGATGAATCACTATTTGGAGCTTATCCATTAATTCGTTTCTCATGAATAATGCATGAAATTTATTCATGACTGATTCATTCAGTTCGAGAACCCCGGGGGAACAAAGACAAAAACTTTCTCTACAGATACGTTAATTGACCTTCAACGCACTGTGCACTCCCTCTCGCGGATTCCACTAGCCCTAGGACCATCCGATCTTCTAATTGGGTCAGATCGCTCATTGACGAATAGCTTGATATCACACCTTCTGTTAGCAGCACTCTAATACATACGAACTTCAAATTACATGTACTGCCCATTCTTATTACGGAACACTTGTGCATTGGAGCCAGCTAAATACAGCGTACGATATTGTTTATTCGATGTTCTTTATGATATTATCCTTTTAATCTAAAGGTGGGAAACAACAATTTTTGTTTTTGAACAAGAACTGCGACTTCCAGGGACGCACGCAGACACGTTCACACGTTTTTTAATAAATAGAAATGCAGTTTTTCCATTTTGCACTATGTTTGTTTGCCACTGTCCAAATGATTATACAATTTCCCAGATATTAACACTATTCCTACGATTCGGACATACGTTACGGCAACTATATTTTGTCAGAATACAAGCACGATTGAAAAAAGTGAAATATACACATGAAAGGACAAGGTATACATTAAGTGAAAGGGCATTTAACTTCACAACAAAATTGGGTTTCTCATATTTATTATGATATACGAAATGTCAGTACTTGTTTCATACCGGCTATCTTGGTGTATGAGCGCTGCATTGAACGGGTTACAATCATCTTGCATGGTGGTAGTCAGACAACTGATTTCTTATTGCTGTTTGTGGTAATAGAGGCACACACATTGCCATCTGTTGTTGTGAACACAAATTAGTAGAGCATTTCTTTCAAGTGACAAATAAAATTGTGATCGGATAACCTTTCTTTTGGAAGAAAAATAGTTGCCATGATTTTTGCCTCCAACCCTCGTAATTAAAAAAATGTACGAATTCAAAAAAGATATGTTAATTGAATTTTGATTTCTAAAAAAGGAAAAGCAAAATGCAGGGTGGATGAAAAACAAATTAGCTAAATCCTACAAGTCTTCAAATCTCTTTCGATGAAGCGTCTCTCTCTCTCTCTCTTCCTTTCCTTGAGGTGCCGTACTTCGCCTTAAGCCCCCTTCCGCTTCTACGCATGACATTGCCCCCTACAAGTTGCGTATTTGGACCATTCCTTCGCAAATAAGTGGGTCTTCACTTCCCTGGGGCTCCCTGTCGAAAGCAAGAACAGCATTTCGCCACGCGACTGCCTGGGATGACTCGTGTCTTCACGCCGGCCGCTGGCATTGGGATGCAGGAAGGAAATGTTTTATCTGGGCTTGAGACATGACTCTGACCGAGGCACCAGCAGGAAACCTGGGGAGAGTTGTAGGCGGAACGCGTAACCTGCTGCTGGGACACCAGATCCCCCCGCGCCGCAAGGCAACGAAATGTGGATTTCTCTTTCCGACTGGGCTGAGGAGTACGAAGTGACCGTGACCGCTATATTTTCATGCTTTGCTTATTGTGTCACGAGTGGGTATCTGAGTATTGATTATCAGCGCGAGTACTACCGAGGTGATTAATTCTGTAAGTGAAGTTATCCCGTATGTGTAGATGTTATATTCCGGGAGGTAGCGGTGTACATCACACGCTAGAACGTGATTCATTGATTAGTGATTTCGGGTGCATCAAGTGCTAAGGTTATTAGTCGCACAGGATGTAGTTCATGTGTATTCCTCGAGATGTGGCGATGATCTTCCCCCGCTGGATTGGCGCCGTGATCCGTGGCCTGTTTGGTAGTGAACTGCTCCGGCATTCGCCTGGTATTCATCCGAGAAATCATAGAAAACTACCGATCAGAGCAGCCGACGGCTGGAATTCTCCTCCAGACAGAGACTGAACTCGACCTAGCTATCTAGCTAGTGCCGAAAATGTTGCCACAGACGAGAGTCGAACCTAGGACCTCCCGGTCAGAGGCATTGTAGTCACATCAGTTGACGCCTTGGGTCAGTAGATCTGGCGCAAATCTACATGACTTGTTGGGAGGTTTTCATCTCCAGATATCTTCCTCGGCAAGGCGCAACCCCACCACGCTAAGCCTCCGACTGGCCTCCCGAGACGTATGGTAATGAAAGGCATGTAACAAACGTGTGTTCTGTAAGTGTGTCTATGAATGTGTGGGTGGAAGAGGAGAGAAAGGACAAAGGTTAGGAAGAAAACGCGCACGAACCGCTGCCCAATTCTTAGGACATGGCATTATGATATTGATCGGAGAAACTTTGGGAGTTACCCATCAGAGTAGCCGAGCGTTACAATTCTTTAGTAAGTGGTTGAATTCTACATAGCTATGTAGCTATTGTCAAAAATTCGCCTCCGTCGGGACCAGAAACCTTAAAACTTCCCGGTCAACCATGTTGCTCAGTGGCAGCATAGTTACTTCATTGCAGCCGGATTCGTATGTATTATAACCTTCTCCATTCTTCTCCTAATTTCACATGTCCAAAAGATCAAGTGCCACAATTGATCCTACCCATGTGCATCGTGCTGCCCCTAAACTTTTTTCCTGTCATTGTGGGTGGTAGTTACTGACAGAAGAGTGTAGTACAAGTGTATATTTCGACCAGAGTTGGTGAAGAAAAAAACAGGCAGGAAGCCCTTATATAATTCTTAGGAATGTGTAATATATAATGCTATACATTTTTGTTTACTTTTGATTTCCACGCAACAGTTGTAAGGCGAAATCATTCCTGCTTAAGACATTTTAAGTCGATTAAGAAACAAACTATTTTTTCACAGTCTACGTCACTGACTTTGGCAATGAGCCATTCTGCGTCCTGATTAATCAGATACGATAATTAAACCTGTGATTAAAAAACTTACAATCCATAATTTTTACGTTTAAGTTTTGTCCAAGGATGCACAAGCCGGGCAACTAGATTAGTGTGTTCAAAATTCATTTTTATCATGATGTTGCATAGGCATGTGCAATAAACCATTTTTAACATAAAAATAGTACACTGGAGGCACCATACGTAGCCAATAGATCATAATCCAGGAAGTGAATTCAAGAACTTTTAGTAGGCCTAGAGTAAGAATTAGAAGTAGGGTCGTTAACGATTTTCTTTTCTCTTGTGTTGTTACATAATCAATAAAAATAAATAAAATTAAGCTGGTTAAAATGATCAAAATTAATTTTTTTCTCAACTTTAGCCAGGAGAACAGAAGCACATGCACAAAACGCTTTATATTTTCTCATACTGACACGCATTTCAGCAAACTCAGTACTGTCATCTTCAGAGAACTTAGAGACGTGTTTTGAATACTGAATAATATAATTTATAAGTTAAAACTTTACGTAGGTAACCTAGGAGTAGTTTTTGAACGCTGAGTGGGACATGTTCGTCCCAGAAGGTTTGTAAGGGTGAGACAGGGTTTGAACCTAGAAACGTACCTTAAATATTGTGCTCTACCCTTCACCTACGCTATTGAGTCGATTTTATAATCGCTTATTCCTAAAAAATTCATTCATGCATTAGCTCCACGAAGCCATTATGAAAGATGACGGTTTCAAATTATTTTGTAATCATCCGATTAGCGTTGAAAGACGAACTACAACTATTACGTAGGGTTAATAAATGATCTAATAATAACACAATCGATGAAGCAGTAACTCCTGACCGACAGAAATATTGAGGAAAATCCTAAGTTGGGGTCCCTCATTGACCGTCTCCCCCTTCCCACGAATCAGTACGCAACTGTTAAATTAAGTCGTCGATACATTAATATTTCACCGTCACTTGCATTTCAGCTGTAAATTGCATCGAACGTTCAATTGATAGCTCTCACATCTTTATTTGAAATCGAAGAAAACTTCACAAATTCTTGAAATATGAAAGAATGAATGAAGTTTCATCTATGACTACGGTAAGTAATACGTGAAAACGAAGTGATGTACTCTTGTGAAATGTATTAACCTGGCAAAGTTCTATAACCTGTAAACGTGTTGACTGAATTTTCTTCAGATACTCGGAAGTTTGCGAACGCATTGTAGAAAAGAAATAATGTTACAGGCAAATAGGCAATGTTAAAGTTCTAAATACACGCGAGAGTTTAACTTTTTTCAATAATAATTTAACAAAAGTATGGGTAATATTGTATATTATCTACACCTTTAGCATGAAATATCTGTCCCTTAAAAGCCTGCGGAATGTTTTGAAACTCTCGATTCGATCGGCTTTACGTAGAGCTCTTCGCATTTGGTAATATAGCAGAAGGAATTTCGAGGCTAGTCACCGCCTCCTGCTCCTTCCCCTCCTCCTCCCCTCCTCTCCTCCTCCTCCTCCACCCACTTGCGGCGCGGCCACTGAGGGGGCTAAGCACGGCCTCCAAGCGGGATTAACCGCTCTCAAGCCGCGGCGGTCTCCACTCCGCAATCAGCATACGCGTTCGTTAAAGAGAGGGGCGGGCACAGCGCGGCCTCCGCCTTCGCGCCAGAGACGCCCCGCGACGCCTTCTCCACTGGCCCTGCCATGCACGCTCCCCCCCCGCGCCACCCACGCCATCGGTCCGCTCCATGCGCTGTCAGCCTTCTTCTCCCTCTTCGCCGTCTCCACCATTTCCTTCCACTCTGCCCTCTCTGCTTTCTCTGTCCTCTTCCCTTTCTCACCCTCTCCACCGCTCCCCTTCACCACCTTCTCCCCCTCCTCTCACCCATGCCCTCCTTCCATCTGCCCTCATCTCCGCCCTCTCCGACACCCCCTCTCCACCCACATCGTCCTCTCTGCCCTCTCTTACCCTCTCCTCTCTCCTACCCTCCCTTCCTCTTCCTTCATGTTCCTCCGTCCTCCGGCTTTATTCCGCCGTCTCCGTCCGCGACTCCCGTGTCACTCTCACTCCTTGCGCCGATCATTCCCCCTGCGCCATCCTCTCCACCTCTCTACGCTCTCTCGCCCCGCCCCCCCCACTCCATCACTCTCCGAGCCACCCAAACCGCCACCGATTCCCAGGTATGTCTCACATCCCCATGGCTCCGTCGCGAACGCCCTTTGGCACTCGCAGATCCCCGCTCTTCACTACCACACCGTTCTTGCTGCTCCCACCGTATTAACCTGCCCTACACCGCCCTTCCCCTCTCCTCCCCTCCCCTTCTCCACTCCTTTCCGTCCATGAATCACCCGCTGCCGTCTCCCGATGTCCCTCCGCATACTTCCGTATTCCCAGCCCTGTGTGCTTAAGGGTGTCTCTACAAGTATCGCTCTCCGCGCCTTCGCTGCCTTCCCCTATCCCTGTCACTCTGTTCGTTCCTCCGCTCCTGCTGCCCACTCCACATCTCCGTCTCCGTCAGTGCCACTCGAGCTGCCCCTCCACCACCAAATCGTGTTCTAGCCACTCCCTCATGCCTTTAACACCCCACATATTCTACTGCCATCTCCACCTTCACCACTGTTATCAACACCTCCATCTCTACAAAGCCACCGGTTAGGAGGCACAACCTGTGAACGTTTTCATCGCATTCTTCCTTTCCGTCGTCGTAATCGACGCCGCTAGAAACGCTGCCAGCACCTTCTCTACGGCCATTGCAATTCCCACCTGCTGTCGTTACAATCACGCCCACCACTTCCAGTGCCACTATCATCACGGTCGTACCCTCCACCACCGGTGTAATCTACGCTGTACCGGCGCCATGATATGGACCTCCGCCGTGCGGGTACCGCGCCGTTGCCTTCCCCTTCCCTTTCTACTTGTGCTCCCCCCTTCGACTCCTCCCCACTCGCGCTCGCTCATGCACCTGCGAGTCTCGAACTCCCGACCGCAAGGATCACACGCCCCTCCGACCCCTCGTTCCCCCCACCCGTCCTCCGTCCCATCGCCCATTCCCCAGCGCCCGCCGAGGCGCCCGCTCGCTTTAACCTTCAGCAGTTGCGTCGTCATGGAAATAAGACGAGAGCAAAAGGCAACTTAAAATACGTCTTACTCCTTCGCACACAAGGTTTCGTGACATCACATACTGGAACATGCGGTCGGCATGCTACACGATGCGTGCAGGTGAAGCGTAATAGCTAATAAAGTCGTGTTGTGGAGCAGGGGATGGTGATTTATGCGTTCCGCAGGCTGCTGAACCTCAAGGTCAGGCGTTCGATCGAGAATGGAATTCGTCGGACACACCTCCACTACGTCGGATGGCTATATAATTTACTTTTTTGCTATTTCTTTATAATGTTTTGTAATTAGTTAAGTGAAGGGCTTTGTGTATTGGTACATCCTGCAAGGACGGAAATAAAAGATGCTCAAGGTGTTCCTTTTACATAGAACAACTAAATTGTTTTAGTTTAGGATCTGTTTCCATCAGTATGTTTTAGTTCATTAAATTTAATCTGCTATAAACAGTTAATATTACTTCCTGAGTATTGATACCTTAGTTGCTGTAAGTAGCAATACCAAACACATTTAATGTAGCTTTTGTGTGCAATATACTAATCATTTTTGTTTACTCAAATGCGATAATTTGTGGTACAATATTTTCATCACAATCGTCAAATCCAATTTTGAATTATCAATAAATATTTCCATAAAAAAATGTATAGCGCCCTTCCTTAAGTATTTTTCATATTCTGTATTAAATAATATTGCAATTATGTAATAGTACAAATCGTAATATCAAATGCACTCAGAAACCGGTTTTATCAATATAAATATTTTAATATAGAAGTATTCAGTTATTCGAAGTTTGAAATTTAAAAATGTGTTTCGTAAACATCTCATTTCTTAGAGATTTTCTTATAAGTATTTTATTTACAGAAAGTAATTTGAAAATATTATCTGAGATTTTGATGAATGAAAATAATCAGTTGTTCATTGCTAAAAACAATTAAGAATTAATAAGTTTATTGAAAGTTTCACGTCACACCGTTCTTTCACCTTTTGCTCGTAAACGTTTTCTCCTATCTGGATTGAGAAAACCAGGTTATAAAATTTGCAAAAAGTCAATTGTCTTTGCGCTTAATTTGTGTGATGAAAATTATCTATTTGTGTATACAAGACTTATTCCCGAAAGAATCTGCTTGATCTACTAGTTCAGTCTTTCATTATTGTGCTTGCTGATACCCTTCCTTATTTACCTCGTGAAGGGAACAACGGAGAGAGTGTCACGCGATAGTTTTCAGCCAATGAAAGAATTTGAATAACGCAGAGAGCTTTCCTCAGGAGGGGGAATTTTTCCACCGTGCAATGGATCACTTCCGAGAGTGACGGCCAGTGAAACGAGTGCAGCTGGTCTAGTGAAAGTGACGTTTTCGCGGTGACCCAGTGAGAATGTGAGTCATCAAGTGGTGTTATGAACCTGGCGGCCTCATGGTCAAGGTAGGAACTCGCTCAGAGTAGTGTTTGAACTAAAATGCAGAGTAATAGTCATATACTTTCGGTCATTAAACCTAGTATGAATACTTAAAGTCATGAGCTGCAATGGAAAGATGCAATGCAAAGCGACAGTAATATAGATTTTAGAATATTTTTTGCTACTGTAGGGTAACCGGTACAGTCGTGGGCACCAGTATAGTGATGGGCACAGCACTTTAAGTAGGGTAATAATAAATTTTCAAACAGCGAAAGTCCCTCTGTATGTTATCTCTGTGTCGTGTATGTCTTTAAGTTTGCAACCCCAGAATGTGAATTGAATGTGGCTCCACAGTGAGTGTAGGCACACTTCAATAGTCAGTGATGTGCTCCACGTGTCGTCTGTGCATCGAAACTTTGTGGATTCTTTAGCGGAAGCATGTTCAGTTATTAAGGATTTAAATCAATTCGTCTGTTTTTATTTGCTCTATGCGTAGGGTAGCCAGATATATAATCTACGCTTTTCATACGTGTTTTCACCTTCTCAGAGCAGGTCATAACCAAAAAAAGGTAGTGCCCATAACTGTAAATATTTCTGACGTGCAGGACAATGATGGGCATGGGTGCCCATCACTGTAATTTGCGGGACTATTTTTTTATAGCATTGCTGTAATGTTGATATTGAATTTTAGGAACCTTGTTTGTCTTGGAAAGCGAAAATATACTTTTAGATCGATTTTGGACAGTGATGGGCACAGTGCCCATCACTAAAATTTGAACATGCCCATTACTGCCTCAATAATTGTTTTCGGGTTAATGTTATCACCGGGGGAAGGATTTTGAAGAACTAAAACTTCGCCAAAAATGATAAATAAAATTATCTTTAAACGTTTTTAAAATGCTCTAAAAGCAAACGAAATAAAACATGATTGAAAATCATTTCAGATTATTCATTTACACTGATTTTGAGGTAAGAAGACGCTCTGAAGACAAAGTTCTAAAGTGAACAGTTAATTCTGTTGAATACTGTTCTGTTCTGTTACTAATGTAATTGAGACTTCTTCCTTTAGTTCAAGTGAACTCAGTTTGCAAACTTGTGGTTTCGACTGTTCTTTACAAGGAAATCTCTCTCTGTCCCTCGTGTATGTAACAAACTTTACTTCACTTTCTAGATGAGTGAGGTCTGTTCTGACTTACAAATAATTTTAATAGCACTGAATCCGAACGCCACAAGAATTTCCCAACCAGCAGATTCGCTGTATTTCAACCAATGAAGAGTGCGTGGAAGAAAGGAGTGCTAACATGACGTCGAGAACATCCTTCTGAGGCTCTCACTAGAAAAGATTTCGCTCCGGTGTTGGAGAAGGTAGAGCGCACAATAAAGCCAGAAGCTTTGCAAAATGGTTTTAGAGCTTTTAGATTTGTTCCCTAGAGACTTAAGAGTATTGATTTCACTAAATGTTCAGGGTGGATGTACAATAACGTCGCATCAAATGTGGATAACGAAAACATTATAACCACAACACACCGAACAAATTACCGACGTTTGAAAAATTCTGCGATATTAGTGAAGAAAGAGCGTCAAAGTTCAATAATATTCAAGAAGTACTGGAAGAAGAACACAGTGAGGAATTCTTCGTTTTGTACAAGTTGAGTGAAGAACTTTCCGAGAAAGCAGAAATGAATTCAGAGATAGGTGGTCTGGACATGCATCTCAATATGGAAAATACATTCTGAACAGTCGGACCAAGTGCCAGGAGATGTGAAACAGTCATCGGCACCTTTTAATACAACGCCAAACTGTGAAACGCTACAACCGAGAACACAATCTCCAACTGGCGTTCTCAGAAACAGTTCTGAGACATTCGAATGTTCCAACATTTGTAGGACTGATATGGCCAGAAATGTCAAAAAGGAAAAATAAACGCTATGCTCAGCAAATATCGTTTGTGATAACGTTCAATGGAAAACCCTCCATAAGGAAAAGGCAGATACAAAATGAAAATAAAGAAAGGGCGAAGGAAGAGAGAAAGAGGAAAGTTCCTGACAACACTGAAAGAAGGAAGAAGAAAAATTGTAAGGTAGTTTTGCCTGCAAAACAAGAAAGCAATAACCACAATATCACTACAACTTTTGTAAGAGGAGTGTTATTTGGAAATGGTACTAAAGGAATAGACAAGCAGCATGACAAGCAGAAAACACGCCATCTAGAGGAAACTAATAATAAGGCCAACTTCAGGAAAACAAACGAAAATTCTGCACAAAGGTTTAAAACCATTTATAGGAGATGAAAGAAATAAGAACATTTGTCAGCCGAGCACTAGGCATTTACAAGATGGAAATAACTAGAAGCATGTCTCTGTAAACCAAAAAGTGCACGAAAGTATTTCCTTCAGAGCTGCTTCTAGTGTGGAAACACATTGAATTTTAAGAACTACGATGTATTATGTCAATTGTGTCAAAAGGTATTTCGCAAATCATTCCTTTCCTCAAGGATTTTGTAGAAGAAAGTGATTCAGACGACGAAAATATTTTTTTATGTAAAATGTTTTAGACTTAGTAAATGATCGAAGCTTAATATACCAGCAGTAACAAGCCAGTTGCGTTCAACAACGCTGTTTGACTTCGTTGGGCTTTTTACAATACATTTTTCTGAGTGCCCATCACTATATTACAAAGTGCCCTCAATAGTGTTGAAAGAGCCCATCACTATATTTTCTGCCTTATTTGAGTTTCACATTTTATAAAATGTGAAGTACAATTTTCAAATATTTAACTTACTAGTCTCATAAATGTACACATATGTAGTAATTCATTTGCCAGCTACGAATTTTTTATTGTTAAAATAAACAATTACACATTGAAAAGAACGTAATGGTTGCCCTTAAAGTGCCCATCACTATGTGCTCTACCCTATTCAATTGCAGTTAGTTACTTGTTTTTCACATGTGTTCTCTGAAATCTTCATGTGAAATTAAGAATAAAGTTTTGTAAATTGATTTCCGATTCCTTTTTGGAAAGAGTTTTATTTCATCAGCAATATTAACAGGAAGTAAAGAAACTTACAAATTCCAATGTTATGGTACAGGCACATATTCCTTGATACGAGAGTCTGCGCTTAAAAGTGAAAGTTAACATTCCTTGAAATTTAGTTATTTCTTTGATACGAGTACCATGATGAGTACAAAGAAAATAGGTAAAAGATACCTCCAATTTATGTCCTAGTATTTCGCAATATAAATCTTCAATCATTGCTTATAATTATTTTCAATGCCCTTACTCCAGCGGATTATTCGCATTGAGTTATTAGCAAGAATTCCATTCCTAAATGAGCATGTGAGGTTTAGTGGAGATTGGAAATCACTGTAAAAGAATGAAATACAGGAGGGCTCGCTCGCAATTAACTACACTAAGCCATTGCCGTCAGAACGGCAAAAAAAATGAGTTGCCTGTACATGAGTAAGAGAAACTCGGATCCGGTAAAGCACCATTCCTTAACGTTCTCGGCAATTCTGAGCGAAGTCCCGCGACCTACTCGTTGAAAATTAAAGCGCATCTCCTCTTGGAGGTGAAGGTGCAGTGCGCGGAATTGTGAGGTTAGCAGCGAAGTAACTCTAGTCACCCGCGGGCTCCCCCGCTCTTCTCCCTTGGTGGCAATTATTCCGGGTGCCGTTCCCAGCTGTGTGCGCTCAGCCACCGGTGCCTCACAGCTGCCTCCTCCGTTGGACCTTGCCACACTCACCGCGATCAATTGCCACAATAGTCGCCGCCTCTATACTCACGTTACCATTACCCGAAGCGATAAAACCGATGTAAGCGTAGCTATTGCCTTTTCCGTCGTTTCATTGTCACTGGAATTTCGATATCACATCATATTGATCTCATCATATCGACTTCAACTTTTTTGATTTCTTGAACATGCTTGATCTTGTTAACGTGTTCATCTTCAATATCTACATTGTACATCTTTAACGGGAGTGACAACTCTAATCAACATGCTCGGCGTCAACATGCTGAACATCATCAACATGATATACATTGTCAACATGATATACATCGTCAACATGTTCAACTCCGTAAATATGTCCAACTTCGCCATGCTCAACATCATTAGCATGTACGTCAACATGCTCAACGTTGTTGACACGTTCAACATCGTCAACATGCTTAACATAGTCAACAGGCTCAACATCGTCAACATGCCCAGTCATCAATACCCCCAGTCTCTTAAATGTTCCCCCTTTGATCCAGACGCTCAGCTTCATCAACATGTTCGACGTCGCAAACACGCTCCATCTTGTCAACGCGCTCAACTGCATCATCATGCTCAGTATCGTCATCTTGTTCTCCCTCATTGACATGTGATCTCTTGTCGGCATGTCTTCTCTTGTCAACATCTCTCACCTCGTAAATAAGCTCAACTAAAACCGCCAGGTTACTCTACCCACTCAACCTTGTCAGCCTGATCTGCTTTGGAAACACACACACGTTTGCATTGTAAACGGCCTAGGAATTTCTTCAGCCGCCTCCATCTTTTTTATTTTTCATCCGTCACCCCTTTCTGCTACATTTTCACACCTACGCGCCGATGCTTTCTGCTCCTTCTGCGGTCTCCTCTTCCACCTGATCCGCCGCCGCCTCTGTCACCTCCGCCCCCGCGCCGCGGCGCGCGAGCGCGTCCTCGTTCGGTGGAAGGCCGCGCGTGTCGTAACAATGTTTTCTCCCTGTTGCCGAACGACAGGCGACCGCGCGCACTGCGCCGGAGAATGGTGATCGGGGTGAAGCAACGAACGATCAATGTTTAATTACAGTCGCCGGAGCCAGCTGCGGGGTTAACAATGTTAGAACCCCACTCATCTAAATGATGTCATTGTTTTCTGCCTACCGTAATGCTTGGAATATATTGATGCGAGGAGTTTTCGTTCGGAGGAACTTTATTCTGTGACTTGTGAAAATACATACTAATGCAAGGTTAAAAGTTACTGTCCTCTTTGCCTCTGATTAATGAGTGTGGCTGAGTTATAAGTAATCGACGTTTCATTACGTTATTTAGAAAAAACTTGTGGTCGCCCTAGCGCAAAAAGTAGGCAAGACAAAGACATATTCTTTCTGACCTAAAATAATATGCGTTCTAACAGCATTTTATCGAAGTAAAAGTAATTTTGCTTGCTCTCTTATTACAAAACTTTCTGGTGTTAGTAGGTCACTCAATTTGTAGAATTATTTGTACCCATGATTAAACAAATCTTGCACAATGGACGTAAATATCAGAGGTGTTGGTATAAATCATTCTGGCATGGTACGTGCCCAATACCTATTTCGTCTTTAATAATATCAAAATGTCTTTAAATAAAATTTTGATTACTTGGACAGATGTAAAACGCTATCTAATGTACGTAATAATCTATCCAACATTTATTAAAATGAATTAAAACAGCAAAATAGTGCTATGTTTGCAGGTAACAACTGCAATAAAGCTTGGTAATACTTTGCAATGGCTCGAAAGTCAAGGTAGTATGTAAAATTAATGACAACTTGAAAGAGCTTCATTTCAATTTTGCTTGACTAAACGTATTTTAGAATTAAGGAAAACTAGCGTACCCATGCGACAACGCTTGCATGTTAAACTTCACCCTCTTTTCTATCCTTCCATTTCCGTATTAAAAGGGAAAGTTGTAACGAAACGTATTTATTTGTTTAAAAATGTATAAAGATAACTTTCAATGTACTTATGTAATATCAAATAAAATAACAAACGATAAAATTAATGTCTGAAACAAATTTTGAATAAAGGAATATTCTTTGATATTG
Source organism: Acheta domesticus (assembly GCA_031308135.1). Taxonomy (NCBI): domain Eukaryota; kingdom Metazoa; phylum Arthropoda; class Insecta; order Orthoptera; family Gryllidae; genus Acheta; species Acheta domesticus. The sequence goes on from JAHLJT010008756.1 coordinate 67,399,444, forward strand.
ACAGATTTCCTTGGAACTATTCACAGCAATTCCTTAAAAACAACATTTGAAGTAATTAGATAACCTCCCTTGACAGTTAGCTTTTCGCTTTCCTTGATAGTCGCAAACATATTAGAAAAGCTTTTTACTGTTAAGGAAGCTACGTAAAGTTGTCCTTGCGAAAATACAGGATCGGGCAAATACAACTTTACTCTTTGGAATGTTATTTAACTTTGTTAGCAAATTGAGATGTTCAAATCCCGTGCAATTCAATCGCTTCGAATATCAGTAATTAGTTTAATTTCACATGCAGTTGCAGTTTGAGCACGTCTCCGAACACTTGGGGTAGTGTTGAGAAGCGCCGGACAAGCAAAATGTAATTGAATGTCCAAGAAGCTCTCGTATATGGTATAGATTACGATCTCATATTATAGTTTACGACGCGAGGAGCATGTCTTTGAGGCCACTGGCAGGGTTTAAGGCCCTAGATCTCTATCAGATTTTAAGAAATCGCCTTAGATTGCTTCGTTTAGAGTTTATTTAACTAAATATATTTAAACAATCCTGCCCGGGTGTTTTGGATTGCATTTGAGTAAATATGTAGATGCGTTTATTTCAACAAATCCTTCATATTTTAAATTCTGTGTAATTCATCACGTCTCCGTGAAATTCTATTATCTTTAGAGACCTCATTTATAAAAATTAATTGCGTGTGAGAACAGCAAAACCCATCCATACTAGGGAAATAATATAGGAGGGGATTTTTTATAATATAAACAATAAATCATGAGGTGAAGTAGTAGCATCTGGACTTATCGTGTGCTGTGCCAACTATAGTTCGACCTTTGTTGTCTAAGAAAGATTTTTAATATAATTAATATTTAATATTAATTATTATATTAATATATATTTAATAATCATCAAACATTAATGAAACTATGCATTCTGATTCCTGTAGTGTTTTGAATTTCTCCTTAGCACACTTCAAAATATTGTCATCTACTTGCTCTTACTGTTCGTAGTTGCAGAGAGACAACATATCACGATTTCCTAAAAAATGTGTATGTATGATGTATAATAGAAAACAAAATACTGTAGAAAGCAAACAAATTAGCATTGTATCTGTATCACTGTTGTACATTGATTATTAAATCGATCTGTTTAATAATAAATTTAACTAACTTGCGCCTATCATGTAGATCTTTTAGTAACCTGTTCAAAATAGCATTTACAGAACTGAATGTACTACAAGAATACGTTTGTTTTCTTGCAAATGCTTCAACATATTCAAGATACAAATTACTTTTTTGAAGTTACTAATTACTAGGGAAAATATTATTTTCCAGCTCTTTAAATGCAATATCATGACTGAGCACGCTGGCTTGAAAATTTGACCGAATCACTGCTGATAACGAAAGTACTGGCACAGGTAAAACACAAATTAGACTCGTGCACGTGACGCCACGGCAGTTCGCAGAAAATTCGCTAGGCGTCAGGTCAGTAGGACAGGGTTTCGCACGGCCACGACCCACCGAGCGAAATTCGCTCGACCCTGAAAGCCGAGCATCCGATGCTCGGTGCGAGGGGAACAATTCGGACTAGTCTTGTGTAGGAAGGCAACGGGCAATGGGCCACAGTGAGGCAATGTGTATACATGACCGATGGCTGTATTAACAAGGACGATGGCTATATTCATAAGGACGCAGAAAATAAGGAGATGTGAGCATGGAAAAATGGGGCAGTTTTTGTTATGCATAAAAATATCATGCTTCAAATAAAAATAATAAATAATACAGTACTTGAAACATTTAAATGGGAATAATATACTATTTCTGAGTTTTTATCATTCTGGATGAAATACCATAATGACGTGCTGCTGCACAATCGAAAGAGTAAAAATATCGTTCTGGTACTACTTTATTGTTAGTAACGAACGTCTAAATTAAATTAAAATAATACATTATTCAACAAAGTTGTGCAAGTTAATTGCTGTACGAACACTAAAATTCCATTACAGATTAATTTACGGGGGTAATAATATCATTTTGCTCAAATTCCACTTTACTTTTCACCGTAAATCGTTTTCCAATATTTTGAAAATAAAAACGTAGTCGCCCATAACAGAAGTTTGCAAAAACACCTGAAAATGTTTGTCTTGTTTTCCCGTGAGAACAAGATGTTCGTTTACATAAAAACTTCTCAAATCTGAAGAAAGTCTTTGGGATTTCACAAACAATGAGTGAAGCCTCTTCCTCGTATCCTTATTCTTTAATTCTCCTCCTCTTTTAGATTTCTTCTTCTGTATTAGGGGGCCATCTCGAGGCGAATGTAAGCTTTCATAATCTTCTTAATTTGCTTTCGATGCCATGGCACACTGTAATCGCAACCGATGCGCTCCCCGACCCCGCCGCCGTGGCCTCCGCCGCCGCCGCCGCCGTGAACAAGCTGAGCCCGTCAATAAGCCCACCGCGAGCGAGCGCAGGACGCTCGAAGGCACCGTACTCGAGGCTGAAATTGCTCGAGCGACTACGGGGGAGCGAATAGCTCGCCTTGCAGATCTCTAACACAAACCAAACCTAACAAGACAGTCTTCTCTCTTTACTGTACACAATCGTCAATTCTTTGCCAATATTGTATCTTCCTTCTTTTTGACGACGGACATCAAAAGATGTAAGAACTCTTTTACCATTATAGTTTGATTTCGTTTCTAAGCCTTCTGCTATTGACCCTTGCAATTTTTCTTGAGACTTCTGCCTTCTCCCTTTTGGATTATACGCAGAACACTGGCACTTTCGCGGAAATGTCTCCTTTCTTGAGCCTCGGTCGTCCGAAAGGACCCTGTAGCTCCTTTCAGTGAATTTTCTTTATAGCATAAAGACTTGGATGCGAATTTAACTTTTATCAAAATGAAGTGCACCAATCTTCAAAGAAATAAGAGAAGTAGAATAAACAAGGTATTATTCATTATTAAACTCAAAATTAAACAAAACTGACTTACATTTAAAAAATGTAGCTGACTGGAAATTGAATCAGATTTCATTAAGGAAAAAAAGTCTTATAAATATTGTAGTTTTGCAATTTTAATGTTTTGCAGTTTTCAGTAATATAGAGTTCACCGATAAATGAGAAATGCGCCAATATTTGTATGTGTACTTTGCTCTTTTGGAGAAAAAGTTGAAAGAAAATTTTTTTTGCCGTTTTGGAGAAATTATTGTTTTTAAAATTGCCCATATCTTACGCAAATTTACAAGAAAAGACATATTTTCGAAAAATTAAACGAGATCATATTTAAAAATCTATCTTTTGAAAACAAATTTCATTTAAGAAAAATCTTTATCGTCAATATTGTGGTTATGAGGAGACGTCAAAAAATGAACTTTTCCAATTTTGAAACTTTTTAGAGAGTTTGGTGAAAATGGGACCAATGACATTATTTAAGTGTCCTCAGTTCTATACGAGAAAAAATTCCAACCAAATATTTGGAACCATTTTGGAGAAAACTTGGAAAATGTAAAGAATCACCAAAAATCAAGATATCGATTGCAAATTTGGAGGGGCTTGAGTTTGGAGAGATCGATGGGGAAAGTGAATTTGGAGAAAATAGTCTGAACGGTGTAGGTGATATTGTTGATCACGGACGGACGGACGCACACACGCACGCACGCATGCACTGTTGGACTGGTTGGTTGTCTGGCCGACTAAGTGGCCAGTGTCTGGCCAGACGATCAACTGTCGGTTAACCGACTGACTGATAGACGGACCTTTTGCAGAAAACAGCTTTTTTTGTATGAAGAACTCACTGCATTCTGGATTCACAATCTAGTAGGGGCTGTAATTTACATCATATTGAAACCAAAATTATCCAGCTTTTTGGTATCAGGGTCTCACAAAACGGATTTTTATGTCAAACTGGAACCGTTTCTTTTCTACAGTATTAGAAAATTTTTGGTTAATTGCGTAAATAGTATGCGAAAGCCCAAAAAATTCTTTAAAGAAATAAAGAATAACACGAGATAACTTAGATAAAACATTTGGTAATTGACAAAGTATTTTCATATAATTAAAACTAATAAAAACAACATGAAGTGGCACTGATTGGTATACGAAGGGGCAAATTAAATTACTGTACTGAAAATCGTAGATGAATATATTTCGTGTATTATATTGTCATAGGTATTTTGCAATTGATATGCAAAACGTTTTGTGTCGGATCTCTGGATTTTGTCCCGCCGGAGCACTGACAGACTTTATTACTCCCCGAACTCTGTTTCCATTCTTCCTAATTCTATTTGGTTTTTGAAATATTTTAATTGTTTTTGTCATTACTTTTATTATTATTATTGTTATTATTATTAATACTATCCCTGCTTTTTGTCGATGTTGACTGCATTTTGACTACGCCTAAGCACTTTCAAAGTTTAATAGTATATTAATTACTTATTGATTAATATATCAAATTCAATCAATATTTTCTAATTACATTCATCAAAACGCGATTTACAATGTACAATATTAATTACTTCCTTACATTAATTTATCAAATATTTACAGATATATACACCAGCGATCATACAGAAAAGAAAATGTATTATTATTCTTCTTCTTCTTCTTCTTCTTCTTCTTCTTCTTCTTATTATTATTATTATTATTATTAAAACGTGTTTCCTAGTCTCTTTCGCCCCAACGCACCATACCATCATTGAATTTATTCCTCAACTCTCCGATTTCTCCATCTCTTTCACACTATCTTTCCCGTCCGTACCTCCGCAGTCAATCCCCTCCCCTCCGCTCCACTCCCCCCGCCCCTCGCGTGCCTCCCGCAATCCAAGCGGACTCCGCAATTAGCCGATCTATTTGCATTACAATTACAACCTCACCAAGCCGCAGCTCGGCATGTGCGAGAACTGCAAATTGGCGTCGAGAAACCGCGACTCATGAGCAACGCTCGGCCCGTGTGTGTTTATTCGCGGAATGCGCGCAGCTCCTAAGCGCCTTTTAACTGCGATTAGGCTCATTAAGGCAACGGGCTTCGTTTCAGATGGTTCGATTACTATTACGTGAATGTCGTAGTAAATCTGTCGGTTTGGGTCGACCTCGCGGAAAAGGGCGCGGGATTCTCTTTTGCGAAGGAGGTATTTTGCTTAACCATTCAGTAGTAAGGTCTAACAGAAGTATAAGGTCTAACAGAATATTCTCGAGTGTTTGATTTGGAAACACTATGGCTTTTTATTTCGGTGCCTTTCAAATTATCATGCTGCATCAAGCATTCTAACTGATCAGACACAGTTTGTCAGTAAGGAAAAAGAGACGATTTCCAAACAAAGAGAGCTTTTCATTTCAAACAATTTCCAACATTGTTTTTATTGTTAGTTACATTTGTGAATTCATTGTGTGTCACTTTTATTGATGGGGTAAACTTCGATTTCTTCAATTTATTTCCTCGTTTTGTGTTTATAAATAACAAGCTGTTTTTGAAGACATTTGTTCAATCGTGCAAGTATTGTCAAATTTTCTTCGTATGGATTCCAAAGCCTTGAGGATCTTCCTGGATGAACAGAGTCAACCTGGCTGGTAATAGACAGCCCCACATGTAATAAACAGAAATATTGGCTTAAAATGGTGGAATTTTGCTCGTTAAATATATGATCGTATCTCACTCTTCCAACGATACCTCTAAATTTGCGCTTACTATGCCAGCGACGGCAAATAAACCCACTTTTCCTGCAGCTTTAAATTGTGTTTGTTCCAAAGATATTCCAAAAAGTACTTTTATGTGACAGTAGGTTAAAATATGCTTTTAAGGGGGACTTTATCAACTTTACACTTACTTTTCACATTAGTGGTAAGTTCTAGAAAAATGAATAAACATTCAGAAACGATGCTATGCTAAATTATTGTGTGAAATATTTCAGTTTTCTTAATTTAACGTTGAAGTAACTACACAACCAGAAACTGAGGAAATTTAAAAAAATGTGAATAAGCTGGTCTTCACTAGCAATCATTATTTTACACACTTTCAAAGTATTAAATGTATTCCTTTACATGCATTTAATGTATAATAACTCACTTTTGAGTTGTCCTTAAAAAATGCGTACATGAATTCATATACCCAAGTGTAATAGATAACCTGCATTGGAAATTGAATTTCTTGCAGAATTGAAAGTAATTGAATTATAATTTAAAAAGTTATCTTTAAAGTGTAGTTCACTTAGTTTACTGAAGTATATTAAAGCACGATGCTCATTCAGTCTCATGTGCAATGTTTTGTAGTGCATGATTTTTCAAAGTCTATGATGTCAGTTGATCAAATGAAACAAAGTTTCAAGGATAATGAGGTATCAACCACAATAGTAGATTAAAATATATTAATATTTGGAGGCTTTAGTCATACATATATTTCGGGAGTGTTTCTCCCATCATCAGTGACACCAAGTAACACAGATTAAACACCCATAAGTAATGTAATAATCCGATCTTTCATATCAAATTTCACGCCCCCACATTAAGCTTACCACTCTAATACCACCGTCCTTTTATTTTTTTTAATTTTAAGAAATCTTAATTGGAAACGTGAACGTGGTACATGTGGGTGGCTAGCTCAACACCATGTCCACTGGATGCTCCTGGAAAATAAGAATACTTACTCTCTGCATTTGTCGTGGGCTGAAAATACCGCTCTACGAGGACTCGGTCGATGGATCTTATACTTACGCTTTGTTTACCAATAATACAAAGGGAATAATTTTGAAATACCTAATTTCTATTGAATGAAACGAGAATTTATATATGCACGTAACGACAAGAAGTGTCGTAGGTCTCTTTTTTATTCTTAGAAATTTTTCATTAATCTCTTACATGCATTATCATATTATTTACTTGACAATTAATTTTCCCTATTGATGGCTATCTACTAATTATTACAATTTTAAATTTTAATTATTGCTTTAACCAAATTTGTAATTACTCTTAGGGCTTGAACATCAAAATTTAACTGTTTTATGTCTTTCTCAAATTCGGGCTTCGCGGAAATACTTCCTTGTCCTTTCGGCGTCAGCACACTTGGCAGTTGAATACCAGTTCAGCTTCACAGCACCCTATCTTCTCCTGGATTCCGGTGTCCGCTTCAATCCACACTCGGTTAATTAATTATTCTAAGAAAACTTCCTACGATCCCGATACTCCTGAATTTTAACTATGTAGTTCTTGCACCAAGTTCCAATCTCAAAATTAAATCTTAAAGATGACGATTACTGTTCGTACATCTTGATCCTATCACGCGCCAATCTCGAGAAACTATCACTTCCAAGTACACAGTCCGACATTCGATCGCTACAAGATCCTGACACGAAGTGTTGTAAAGATTCCAAAAAATGTTCTATCTCCGTTCCTCTTTTCAAAAGCCTCTTGTTTCTATTCTTGTCCCATAGTCCTTTTCGTGTTTATAATCCCTATGTTATTGCTAATCTATCAATAAATGAGTAATCTCTTCTTGTCAACAATGTTCCTATTTCTTTATGCTATATTTCGTGATAATTTATTAATAAAACAATTTTCCTCATTCTCCAATTAAATATATATCATTTTCTCATATTTATACGTATTATTACTCACGCCAAATTACGTACTGAAGTGCACGAAAATTGAGGGCTTTTCCGATGCACTTCAGTAAATGTTAGCATAGTGCTCTTGTGAACACAGAATTTATTAAAAGGAAACATGTTTTCCATATCGTATGAGATAGAATCCTTTCTATTGTCAATGCTGTAATTATCTTATAAACTAATATAGTATCTATTTGAAATAATTTTGGTGCAATTACTAATTTGTAATCCGTTCAGTCGATACAAATTGAACATGTAGTGACTCACCTAATGTTACAAATTCAAAAATGTAAGTTTTCCATGGAATAAAACAGGTATACGGCGCCAGTGATGTGTCCTCAATAAAGTCGATACTCCAGAATTGCAGGTGTGTTGAATTAGTGTGCTCGTGTTTTGTTCTAGAAATGCTACTCTGAAAAGTAACGTCTTCACCAGGATATTCTGTTCCATAGAAATTTTTAAAAAAATCGATTTACCTTGCAGTAACTTCTCTTGGGCGTGTTGTGGTCGTCGTCTCTTCATCTGTTATGCTCGTTTCTTCTCAGATTACTCTCTGCAAATGGGCGAGGGTGGTTTATGTCTTACTTTTTACATCTTTCCTCACAGCATTATTGACCTTATAACATTTCCTAAGCTTATGGACGTGAACTGTAATTTATACGAGATGATGTAATTGCATTAACGTCACAAGAGAAAAAATGACTGACGAGATACATGACGATCTGATGACCAGACCAAACTTCACCTGCTTAGCACAACTCGCATTAGTCCTGCCAGTGAATTATGATAGATTGGACGTAAATGGTTGATAATATGCCGTCAATTACATTGACGTGCTTTCTGGCCCCGACACTTCTACCTTGTTAAATGTTGCACAACTGAAGAGAATGGAAAATGGATTTATGTTCGCGAATGATATCATAGAAACGTGATCATTGAAAAGGTACTCTCTTTCTTTGAAAAATGTGCATTACTAAAATATAATCACTGTAAATGTTTGTCGTGTACAATTAGTAGTCTAATTATATTAATTGCAAACTCTATTCAGTTTGTTATTTTATTGTCCTTGCTCAGGTATGGTTTTTAAGTGAATTTAAAAATCATGAATAAATATAGCTACTTTTCAGGATAATGCTTGTCTTAGAATTTTTTTTGTTATCAGTTACGGTCTGATCATTTTATTGTTACACACTAACTGAAATTTTTGTTAACTTTTTTTATTTACGAAACGTTATTCTCTTCGTAAACCATTGTTCTGGCGCTTTCATTGACATTAAATCATTAAAAAAACTATTGTTCTTGTAAGGTATGTAGGCTAATATATTACGATTAATGAGTGTTAATTGGAAACATTTTTTCTTTTTTAAAATCCGGTTAATATTTTAATCTAAAGAAGTTGTATGCTCAAATTTTTATACAAATTAGCAATTAGGAGATTGCCTAGAAAATTAAATTAAAAAATAGTAATGCTCGTACGTTTTACATTTACACCGAACCCGACAAGATAATGCGAAGGAATAACTACTTTTTGATTTGTTTCCAGTGTCGTAAATTGGGGCTAAATATAAACAAAATGTAGTAAGCTAAAACAAGGCATACAAGTTATGTGGCTTCTGTCGCACGCCATATCGATCGTAGATGGATTTTTTTTACATCTATCCACCCCAACTGTGAAAATTATCGATTGTATGTAAAATTGTCTTAGGGTTTTAATTACCCCTATTTATATTTACCCCCAATAAACTCCAACTCCTTGTGGCTCAAGGAAACAGCAGATGGAATGACAAGGAAAGTTAGGAAACGTGGCACAAATAACTGTAGACCCATGTACTATATTTTGCAAGTAATAGATATTTATCAACATATTTTCATCACTACATACATTTGGTAAAAGAGGCAATATTAACAGAAATAGTAACACATAAGCTATGCACTAGGAAAGGTATATCTAGACGGACCGCTAGTACTGGCCGTGGGGTTGACACCGGTCGCCTGGGGCCGCCCGCCCGCCTCCCCGCCGGCCGAGCGTCTGGAGGAGCGAGGCTGGGCGGCCGGCCTCGTGGACCGGTGGGAGTCTGACGCGGATAAATTACACGTTTCCAAACGTCCCGAGCGCGCCGCGCCGCGCCGCGACGCCGCGCCGGGCCGCTCGTGATCGATGCTGTGGGGGCGTACAGGGGGCGCCGCGGCGCGACCCCTGGCGACGCCTCCAGTCGAAGGACGGCCCGCGTCGCCCCGCGTCGCCCCGCTGCCGCCCGCGTCGCCCGGCGCCGCGCCGCCGCCGCCGCCGCCGCCAATGACTTGTTGCGTTCCTCGTCGCGCCGAGATGGATTCCTGCCCCGTCACAACGTATCCGCCGTAAGACTCCGAAGGATCCGTGACGCCGGACGATGCCCTTTCCTGCTTCTTGCGGGGCCGGTTCGGACATCATACGGTACGTTGGTACCATTGAGACTCCGGCCACCGCCCTTTTCCGCGTTGCATCGCACTCCGTGGACCCAATGGAAACGTAGTAAGCTTCCGAAGGGGCCGTGCAGCACGAGAAAAACACGCTCAAACTGCCACGCAGAACCGAGCACAATGAAACCTCGTGGTACCAGAAGGTGGCGTACTGCTTGACTTTCCACGACACTGGCAGATGATGGTACTTCTGATGGAGTTTCAATGGTTCGTGCTGAACGGCGTTCTTTGTCCCCTCTGCGTACATCCCACTTTACTTGAACTTTATTTTCTTGCAACCTTTTTTTTGTTCATCATTTGCGAAGCAAGCGCCAAAATGGACCCAGTCGGAGGGTGTGTTGTAACGTTGCGAGTTTTGGGGTGGGTAAAGGGGTAACGTTGCGAGTTTTGTAACAATGACGGTAACAGAGGCGGGCGGTAACACTGGCGGTAAATGTTGGTGGTGGAGATGACTGGAAACGCCAGTAGTGAGAGGTACCAGGGAGACAGCGCGGAGTGGCGGTAACAGGGGGGAGGAGGGGGAACGAGGTGGGCGGGGGCGGGGGCGTAGCTTGAGGTCAGCGTGGAGGGCGTTATCGGACACAATGCCCGCAGGTCGCGAGGTCGAGCCCCCAGGTAAGCCGCCGACCCGACGCGCCGGTTCGGAACCGCTCTATTAACCGCCATTGTTCCGACGACGGCTCGATCCTTGAAGGATCCTTTGCCGCCGCGGCCTCCACCTCCATCTACACAACCGCCGCCTCCGCCGCCAACACTCCAACGCGTGGAAGGGACGCAGGTGCTGCGATGACTCTGAGAACAGTACCACTTTATGTGCTCTCCTACTCTTTTCATGCTAATGGTGTTTTCCTCCAAAACAAGTGGACGTGTTCTTTTATCACATTCTTCTCATTCGATTGTTGCTTTTTAGCTACACGGCGGAACATCATCTTTTGTCTAAAACCACATTTTTTGTTTACATTTTGTTTCCATTTATTTTGTTTTAATGCACTGGAAATCGCACAACATAAATACTCTATATATACGTAAGGAATGCACTTATTTACAGCGTTTGCGGAGGGATTATTTACTCATTTAAGTTTCTGCAGAAAACACTTATCGTCTCTCACGACTTGTTCGATATTTCGCGAGGATGACTCCCGAGAATGTCTCAGATTATTTCAGTCTCACTGTCTAATAGTTCATTATTATTATGAGACTGCTTTATTGATATCGTTGTGGAATTGAAACATCGTAGGAATCGATCCATAATTTCACTGAAAGTCAACTGTAGCTCTAGAAGAACGATTCCTGACAGGATGATACTAGCAACTCTGTCATAGGAATTGTGATAATTGACTGGGAGAGCTTAAAATGCCACACTCAGAATATTTGAAATCTGTCATTTATGTTAACTTCGAGTTGGACAGTTTTTTTCAAAACATTGTTGAATTATCGACTCAGAGCGATAATCCCTTCCGGTGGCTTTACCTCATCGTTGTTCGATTAGCGCTGTTCAACAGCAGCCATGAAATAAATAATAAGCTCTATATAGTGTCGAGGCTCGACCCGGTCAATCCTTGGAAGACCCTCATGGATCTCATCAAACCTAGGAAGACCTTCATGGGCCTCACCAAACCAAGGTAGACCCTCATGGATCTTACCAGACATAGGAAAACCCTAATGGGTCTCACCACAACTAGGAAGACCGTCATGGTCCCACCGAAACTAGGAAGACCCCTCACATTCTGCACTCATGTCCTTCCCGTCAGGCGATCGCTTGCCCGGTCTCGGACGGCGCGTGCGGTCACACGCGCGTCGTGAGGTCGATGGGCGTGACGCGGTGCTCCCGCAGGCTGCGCACGCTGGCGGCGTCGTCGCTGGCGTCGAAGTCGGCGTCGTCCTCCGCGTCGGCGTCCTCGGCGCCGCTGCCGACGCCGCTGCCGGCGCCGCTGCCGCCCGCGCTGCGCGGGCCGTGGCCGTTGAGGACGGCGGCGTAGGCGGCGGCGGCGGCGGCCGCGGCGGCGGCGGAGGCGGAGGCGCCGTGGCCGCCGGGCTCGTCGTCCCGGTCGGAGGCGTCGCTGCAGGCGGACGCCGCGCGCGGGGGCGGGGGCGGCGACAGCGTCGTGGCGGCCGCGGCGGCGGCGGCCGCGGCGGCCGCTGCGGCTGCTGCCGCCGCTGCCATGCGCAGCCGCTCCTCGCGCGCGCGGGCGGACTTCATGGACAGGTCGACCGGAGACTCCTGCGAAAGAAGGGAGAGCGGGGTTAGAAGACCCGTCTGTTGGGTGGTCTGGGGGTATCTTCTTCGTCAAACCTGTGGTCACGGAGTAAAAGTTCTTAAGGCAATTTTTGGCGAAATTGGGTTAAATACTGAAACTATAAGTATTTATATTTTATTTTAGTAAAACGACCGAATTCAAATGTCGCGTCTCTAACGGCAAAAAAAGCGTTGGGAAATAGCGTCGAGCATAGGAAAAAGCGGTAGCTCAATAATCTAACCCTTGTTTTCTCCAAACTAAGATATTTGACTCCATGACCACAGAAACACTGTTCGTATGGCACATAAAATGGAACAACGAACACTTTTTCTAATATAAAAAAATTGCATCATTTATTTATGAAACCAATCAAGCGCCAAATGTGCCAATTTCTGGAAAACGAAAAAGAACTGCCCCATCGATTACCAACATTCATCACATTGAATTTATTGTTGGTAGTTTACTTTTTTGTGAAAAAATAGTGTGTATTTAAATACTTATTATCGAAGAAAAATCTATGTTACTCTTGTAGAAAAATATTCCATTACTAAAAAAGGCGCTTGACCTGTTTCTAATAGCGATGCAATTTAAAACGTCATTACACAAGAAAAGTCTTAAAAGTTGTTATTTTTCAGTATAATCTTAATCGGAGCTCGATAGGTTTGTTTCACGAATATATTCTAAACGTATTGCTTTTACTGTGTTAAAAACACTTTTTTGTGTCTCTTTTATTGGGTACCGGCAGTATTAAAAAGCATACAATTTTGCTTCATTTAACATTATTACTCTTTACTTTTGCCCTCAGGATAGTTTCTCTGTTGTACTGTCTCTGTCTCAAGATACTCTCTAGACATATGTATTTTGTTGTGAGTCCAAAACTTCTCAGTTTCTTTCTTATCAAATATTATAACATATCTTTTCATAATTTTTTTCTTGAAAACTCCTCATATTTACAAGAATATGATTGCAGAAATTTGAATGTAATGAAGATAGTCTTTAAATAGTGATTTGGCAATTCCGGAACGATTGAGCATTCTTGAGATGATTTTCTAATAATATTTTTTTCTTTCTATTTATCGTCTTTTCTTCTTTGACATTCCTCGTAACAGTACTAGTTACATTTTAATTATGGTTTTGTTTTATTATTCTGTACTAGTTATTTTATTTATGCATTTTTGCTACTTTTCCCCTCATTGCTCTTCCCCTATTTCTTCCAATTTTATTCTCATATTCAAAACGTTTTCACTATACAGTCTTTCTAATAACAGATCTGCATGCCTGTTTTTCTATTTCAGAAACAAATTCTTGGAAATAAGATCTCGCAGAGATAATTAATAATGAATTGCATGGACCTCGACAACACACAGAAACTGAGGGAGAATGTTTCGAAAATATATGGCAGATCGTAGGTCACGGTACTGCACACTGGAAAGTGGTGTAGAGGGTGTGGGAAATTCCTTGGGCCACAGTAGGTGACCCCAATACTTGAAATACAACGCCGAGGTCAAAACAAAACGTCAGGACCGTATTTGGCGCTCCTTTGTGGTACTAAGCATATTGGGTGTGGAGATTTATTCCCATAAGCCTGCATGTATCAGGAGAAGAATCTAGTATGCTATTGAAATATTTAGTCTTTTGTCAATATTTTAATTCAGAATTTTCTTTTAAAATATTACATAAAACAATACATTTAAGTGTAAGAAAATGCCACTCAAATAAACATTTTAAAGCGTTTCTTTGAAGTGTCCATATAATGATGAGCACTTACAAAAGAAAATTCGTAAAGACTTCTCGAGTAAAAGAGGCTAAATGCATCTAGTAAGAAAGCCGACATCAATTGTGAAAAGACGCGTTACCCTATCTGATACACTATTATCCAAAACATGCAATTGAATTTAACTTGGTACCCAGTGTCTCAATACATCTACAGCTTCTACGATGAACGGGATACATGCATTTCGATTTAACCGCCGATGGAATCTAGTTACATGAAAATTCTATTCATCTTCAATGCCCATAAACGGTCGCGTTCTTGCGCTTACATTAATCACAATCAGCTAGCCTATAATTTTATACTACTGTAAGGTTTCAAAGCCAGATTTCTAACAAGACTATGCGTCGACCTTCATAACACAAACATTAGTCAAAGTGAGATACGGGAGGCCATGGACGTGTTATCGCGCAGCAATCAGCGCTGGAACTTAACAGGAATGAGGAAAGGAGAAAATTTTCTCTGCAGGTCTTGTACAATGTACGTTCGAACGAATAGCCTATTGTTTCATTAAACTTTTCGTTCCTTTGGGATCGATCGCTGCAAGCATATCGACATTATTGATATAAAAGCCCGTATGTCGATATAATCAATATGAAGTAAATGTTATTAGCTAATACCGAGGAACATTTGCTACGCATGAAGAATGAAGTGAATCATATGAAAGCCAAGTTCATAATGTGGAAGTTTTCACGGTTCGTAACCCCAAATCACATAAAATAAAATGACGTCAATCTTTGTGATTTAGTTATAACATGCATTTTTCTGTGATAGCAAGGTCATACGCTAAGAACAACTGCATTACAAGTCGTGATCGAATTTTTACTTGTTTGGGAAAGCGAAATAATTACAAGCCTGAATGGATGGCTTGTACAATAAATCACAAGTAAACAAAATTCGTTTCATACTTACTAATACCTATTTTGGTAGTAATATTTAACTTTCAAATATTACTGTCATACAAATGCAATACATTGTCTATTTTAAAATACTTATTTCTTTCGTAAGATACGCACAGTTGTTTTACTTTTTACGATTGCTCAATTGCTTGAGTACAATTTCTAGGGGATACAGCATTCGCATGCGTATTTGCGTGTTTATTTTTTATTTTAATGATTTTTGTCATTACCACCAACTCGATTACATGTATTGTAATTCTACACGATTGTGTTTAACTTAAAAATATAGAAACATGTTCGAATATCAAATATATGTACTATATTTACATTTTCTGAATGTTAAATATCGTCATAGTACCTCAAAGTAAATTGTACTTACAAAATGTATAAATTGTTTTATCGTTGTTTTATCGTTCTTAACTACATTTTCCTTTGATGGTTGCTTTTTTTCAACTTTCTGCTATTGCTTTATTCTTAAATATTATTTTTTGCCTCAGTATTTAAAAATTAGGTGGTCCCCATTTTGTTCAATTTTGCCGCATCTGCACATAGGGTTTCCAATGGTTGTAGATACGTGAAACTAAGCTCTTAATCGTCGTGGGTGATTGTGTGGGACGGTGTGCGGGGGGGGGGTCTGAGTGAACGGATGTGTGGACGGATTTGTGGGCGGGTACGTAGGTTGGTGCATGGGAGAGTGCATGGGCAGGTGCGTGGCAGGGTGCGCGGACGTTTGCGGGGGCGAGTGCTATGTCTGTGCGTAGGAAGATACTTTGACGGGTGCATGGTGCGTTTGTGGTCGGGCACGTGGGTGGACGGGTGTATGTAAGGGTTCATTAACGGTTGCGCAAATAGGTGCGTGAAGAGATGCATGGGCGGGTGCATGGACTGGGTTGGTGCATGGGCGGGTGCGTGGGCGGGGTGCGTGGGCGGGGTGCGTGGGCGGGGTGCGTGGGCGGGGTGCTTGGGCGGGGTGCGTGGGCGGGATGCGTGGGCGGGGAGCGTGGGCGGGGCGCGTGGACGGCTGAGGCCTGGAAGGGTGAGTGTTGGCGGGTGAGGCCTGGAAGGGTGTGTAGGCGGATGCCTGGGCGCGCGAGTGACTGAAAGGGTGTGTGGACGGGTGCCTGGAAGTGTGCATAGGTGGGTGGGTGCGTGGGCAGGCGCGGTCGGGTGCGTTGGTTGTGGGGACGAGGGTTGGGAGCCAAGCGAGCGCGTGCGCGGGCGAGCGCCTACCTGGAGGTCGGGCGCGAGCGCGAGCGTGAGGCCGGGCCGCGGGGAGCGGTGGCCGCGCGAGTCGTCGTCGCTGGAGTCGTCGCCGGGCGCCGCGTCGCTGCCCGCGCCGCCGCCCCCGCCGCCGCCGCCGCCGCACACGCTGCCGCGGTCCGCGCCGCCCGCGCTGCCGCCGCCCGCGCTGCCCACGGGCGAGCCGCGCTGCGACTGCAGCACCGCGTCCAGGAAGAAGCGCTTGCTGTACATGTCAGCCACCTCGTGGTTGTTGTTGATGGTGTACCTGCGGCAGCGGAAGGAGCAAACAACGATGTTAGACGATGCGTTTTACTTGCTTTTTACTTTCGAAGGTACCGCAAGAACAATATGTGCCTTCACCCCTCCACAGACCTTTCCGAGTCATTTTCGAGCCGTTTGGTCTGGCCAGTGTTTCGACAATTACGCATTTAATCAATGAAAATTAGAAACCTAGTTTCTTTGCTTTTGGCAAGAGTCTGACGTAAAGAACATTTCTGATGTTTTTATCAGCAGTTTGGTGTATATTTTATCGCTTTCTAGAAAGCCTTTCTTGAATTAATCAGTTCTTCAAATGAATGCTCTCTACAGAGTCTACATACTTGCCGAGACATATTACAATAGCTAATAAATAAAGATATACGAGACGATTCGTGTTTTTTGACAAGTGTTCTAATTATTAGATAACAATTGCGTGAAACGGATTTTCTAAATATTTGACAGAAGGTTTTTATTCATAATTACAAAAAAAGGAAAAATAACAATACGTTTAAAACATATTTAAGAATAAAACAGGTCGCCACGCCTGAACGTTGATTCGACTTTTACATATTAAGCACTTCTAAAACATCAGTTGAAAATGAAGGGTACGTGAATGCCATTTATAGCCCTCCTCGAAAACGCCACAGAGCTCCCGTCACCAGTGACTATCGCAAACTTCCCTGACTACGAAGAAACTCGCGCTCATAATTGAGCCCGCAGCCGGCGCGGCGGGTGCGCTCCATATGAAAAATCCTCGCTGCCCCTCCCCCTCCTCCCGGGGAGGCAGGGGCGGGGGCGGCGAAGGGAGGGAGCGGGGTCGGCAACCCTGGGCACGCGCGTGTCACCGGATGGCACGCGCGCCGTTGACACGAATGGACTGCATCTGCTTTGGTAGTGAAATGAGCGGATGGCAATTGCAGCTGGAAATAATATCTTGAGCTATGTCCGCGCGGGACGTGCGGCGGATGGCAAGCGCGGCCGCGTGCTACGGGGTGGCTCGTTCGCTCGGTAGTAAACGTGGAAAGCTGCTTGAATTGAACATGTGTCTATTGTGCGCGCACGCGTGCTCCGACGTGGAGGAAATGTTGCTGCGGGGAATGGGAGGCGACGTTAAGATGATTCATTGCTCGGAGGAGCTGCGCAAAAATTTATTTTACAATTTTCAGGTTCGTTTTGAGGCGATGCTGCTGCACTGCAGGAGGGGGAACTGAACAATTGAAACGCGTGCTTTTGTGTGAGGAAAATAATGTTACTTAGACGTATTTTGTGTTTCTTTCCATTAAATTTTCCAGATATTATTACTCTAGGTAGTGTGTCGATCCATCTCAGTCCTGTTCAAATACTATTGCCCGCGGTAGCCCTTTGGCCCATTTTTCTGCGGTCCAGATTTTGTTGCTCGTAGTAGCCCGTGAGACCATTTTGGCAATGATTTCTTGCTGTAGCCAAGAGACCATCTCGGACCGGCTTAGGTGTCGCAAGGTATCGATTGATTTCACTGCAATGCCTCTGATTGGGAGATCGTAGGGTTCAAGTTCCGACGATGGGAGTATTTTCGATACTAGGTCAAATTTAGCCGGTCTTGGAGCATTCCAGCGACTGGTCGCTCTGATCGGTAATTTTTCGAGGTTTCTCCGAACAAAACCAGGAGAATGCCGGAGCAATATTCTAACAAAACGCCACGGACCGTGCGCGATCTATCCTTCCTTTTCCTTGCCCTAAACTCACCCCTTACTGACACACACATACATGCACTACACTACCACACATTTTGGGAGACCAGCCGGGGCTTAGAGCTGGTCCCGGCTGGGCCGGTACCACGCTGGTGGGAGATACCTGACAGGGGAAACACCCGCGATCAGACTTGTAGTTGGTGCCGGAACTCACCAACCAGAGGGAAAAGATCACAGCCACCTCCCGCGTTAAAAATACATTACGCTCACGGGATTTTAACAGCTGACTCGCCCAGAAACACCATTCAATGAAACCATTTCGGTTCTGTTCTGGTGTTATGATTCACGGTAGCCCTTGGACCCACTACAGTCATGTCCAAGCGCGGTAATGCTTGGGAACGTAATCGATTCTGAGAGAATCAGCAGATCTTATTGAACGCAGAAAACCTAGCATCTTTCTTCACGTAAACTGCAGTTTGAAGACTCACCTATTGTTGTTGTTGTTGGCGGCCTTGAGCAGGCCGGCGGGCGTCTTGGGGGCCGCGGGCAGCGAGCACAGGTAGGGCGAGCCGGGCGGAAAGAGCAGGGCGCCGGGCGCGCCGGGCTGCGCGGCGAACGACGGCAGGAACGAGTGCGGGAAGACGGCGTGGCCGAGCGTGGCCAGCGACGGGAAGGGCAGCGGCATGGGCAGGTGGTGGTGCGGGGGCGCGGGCACGCCGTGGGCGTCCACGCCGCTCCCGGGGCTCTTGAACGCCCCGCCGCCGCCGCCGCCGCCCACGCCGCCGCCCCCGCCGCCGCCGCCGCCTCCGCCGCCGCCCAGGCCGCCCCGCCCGCCCAGGCGCGCGTCGCTCACTTCCACCGACGAGTCGGAGTTGTGGGACTCGGGCGAGCTGACGGAGGGCGAGCTCGAGTGCTTGTACTCGTCCAGGCCGAGCAGCAGCAGCTCCTCCTTGGTGGTGGCGCGCGCCAGCGAGTGGTGCTGCATGGCGGCCAGCGTGTGGTGCAGCCGCGGGTCGAACTGCGCGCCCAGCAGCCCCAGCGAGTGCGGCGGCGGCGGGGGCGTCTTCTGGCGGCCGCCCTGCTGCACGTGAGCGGCCTGCTGCTGGCAGGAACGACCAGACACGCGTTAGAAATGGCCCCTGTGCGCAGTCTTTCTACCCTCGAACTATCGCTACAATACTGTTATAGGCTTTCACAAATATCCCTAATTTAAAGCTATGCAACTAATGCGTAACATTTCGAATTACAATATTATAAACCACTCAATATGCAGAGAATTACGTTTGTAAACTAGTTCAACATACCCCCCCTTTATTACAGTGGAAAGTAGTAAAAATTTATTTGTATAAAACAAATCTAGTGATATCATAGTTCGAGACATTAACAATTTAGCAAGCTTATTGCAAATATTGTCATAATTTAATTGTTTATTTTCTTTTCAAACTATTTCAGTCTGTGGAAAAAGTTTACATTTCTTGAAAAAAAAATGCTAAATTTTGTTACCTAAATTTTGGGTTCTCAGGTTTTGAGGTTTGCATCTAAAGATAACAGATAAGCACTCATGCTCCACGAATAGGTCTTTGTGTGATATTTTACTTTTAAAAGAATGCTATTACTCGAAGTTTTGAAAGGTCACACGAACCACATCACAAATAACGGACTTGGTTGGTTATAAACCTCGACCATTGTCGTTGTTTACGAACATCTACCGCGTCAGTTACTTGCTCTATATCGGCCTAAAGACGTGGATGACCACCCTGCCGTCCGTACCTGTTGCGCCGCGGCGGCCGCCTGCTGCTGTTGCTGCTGCTGCTCCTGCAGCAGGCAGTGGATCTTGAACCAGTTGGAGCGTCGTCCGTAGCGGGAGCCGCTCTTGGACATGCCCACCAGCAGGCACTTGCGCAGGCGGCACGCCTTGCACGAGGTGCGGTTCTTCTTGTTGATCACGCACTCGCCGTTGTTCTTGCACTCCGAGATGGAGCTCAGGTTGTTGTAGGAGCGGCCGAAGAACGACTGCGACACAAGAAGCGGTGGACGCGCGTTAGAAACTCTTCCGAATTACATCGGCGCTGGGGTCGTAAGGTGTCGTGAGGTAGGGAAGGAGAGCGAGAGAGATAAGCGGACTAGAGAGTTCACATGAGGAGGAAACCTACATTAATAGTTTACAAGGACATAAACTGGAAACGAATAACTAACGTAGTCCATTCAAGAAAACGTTTCTTAGAGGTATATGTAAATTTTTGGATTTTACGGTATTGACGTGCTAGTTTATGAATAACAACAGAATAATAAAACTAGGAATTGGGGGTGTGTACATTATGCCATTTGAAAATGGATTGTGTCAAACGTCCGATAATTACTACCAGTTAGTGAATGATACTTTGCTTGCAACGATAAGAAGTTACTAATAAGGAAATGCAAATTGCAATGATAAGAAAATATTGATAAAGAATCTAAAAACTTTCAAATAATAGAAGAAATATACAAATTCCCTTTGAAAAGAGAAAATATAAGAGTGATATAAAATACTGATCATGGTGGTCTTGAAAAACTATGGAAATATTAAATCCATAATAGAATTGTGATGAAACATAATTTGATTGTACAAAAGAAAACTTAATGAAGTAGTTAAATTGGCCTAGATTGCTTATAAATAACATTTCAAAGCTCTTGCAAATTACGCTGTAGATACGACGTCAAGATTAATGCTTGTTCATCGGTTTCATCTCTCATTAAACAAGTGGTACCCACAATTACATTGTTTGCATTCAGTCCCGTTGTTTTTGTCGCACCAGCATTTTGTGCTAATTACTTAGCGACGTTTCAAGACCTCTCGAGACTCGCGAGTTAAAAGAAGACAGTAATTGCTCGTAGCGCGGTCTGAAGATGTCTGAATGTCTTGAACTTGTTTTGCCGAATGAATGACGCTAATTTTGTACAATAGTAGTGTTGATGGGAGGAAGAAGATGAATTACAGGAACAAATATCTTAGTACTTTTTCTGAATTGAAATATTTGGCCAGTAAAACGCAATTTCTTAGATATCTTTTAGTTAATGGATACACGGAAGGGTATTTGGAAGCATATCTTATCATTAACATTTATTCAACTATTTACAAGTTATATTTACAAACAAATTAAATTCACCCAAATATTTAACTCTTTTAAGTTGTGTTACTGTCAAAAAATATACCGTCCCACGAACAAATAATTTAAACCAATAAACGAAAACTGCTCAGGATATTTTACATATACATTATGCAATTGGAGAGTTATACCTTTTTTGTTCTTTATTTCAAAACTGTGATTTATTTATTTTATATTAAAATACTTTGTTTTCTTTCTCTTTCTCCTCATTTGAGAAGAAATGTCAGGCTAAAAAATTGGTTTTATTAAACGTTGGATCAATAATGAAGGAGTTACTTTGTTGTGATGGCCTCATGACTCAGAACCTCGCTTGCAATTGTTTATTTACTTATTTATATATATTATTTAGTGTGTATTTTCTTTATTCAGCGTTGCTAGCCGTGAGCGTGCCGACGTGTGGATAGAGGGTTCGGCGGTGACAGATCGCGGCCTTGCGCCCGAGGCCCAGGGACCCCCGCGCGAGAAACCGGGCGGTTACGAGTGAGGGGGCGGTTACGTGTGAGGGCGCGCGTTCGACGCCCGGCGGGCCCCGAAGCGCGGTTTCTCCCGCGCTCCACTTGAGGCGACCCTGGAGCGCGGCGGCGACGTTGACGACAGGGGGCGAGGGACATTGTCGTAACGCAGCACAAATGCCCATCGGTCACACTGCATGACTTTGGCAGATCAGATGTGCGAAAGTGGGAAGAAGAAAAATGATGCTGAACAAACCCACGAGAAATTG
The DNA here is from genome assembly GCA_031308135.1 of Acheta domesticus. NCBI lineage: Eukaryota > Metazoa > Arthropoda > Insecta > Orthoptera > Gryllidae > Acheta > Acheta domesticus. The sequence goes on from JAHLJT010008756.1 coordinate 67,421,428, forward strand.
TTTTTCAAAAAGTAGCACGGACGCTGATCAAGAATAGTAAAATAAAATATTATCTTATGACCTACAATAAATGATATATTTTAACCACGACAATTCTTCACAAATACTGCTATAACATATATAGAATCTACGGATGCACAGTAAACAGTTTTTTACATATAGAGAATAACCAAAGACAGTGCTGTTCCATAACGCAATACGCTATCGTTATCAAACGCAATACGTTATCGAGTTACATCGACGTAAGTTGGCCAAAAACTGAAATATACTGATAAAAGGAAGTCCATAGATCCAACAGTTGTTCGCACTAACACTGAACTATAGAAGTAATCAGATTGAAATTTCTAACAATATTTCTAATTTGATAAAATATTTCTAATTTTGGTGCTCGTAACATTATATTTGTGAATCGTGCGAGCGACCGGATACACTGTCCCGTGAGCACGCTTGTGCTTGTGACCTACTGCACGCGAAGTGCCCGAGGCAGGGGCGGCGCTCTTTTCCGGAGGGTTGGCTGAAGTAATTGTTGGCGTTACACAGCCGGGCGGCGGACCGCGGCGGCGCCGCGGGGAAAGCGCTTCTGCCTCCCTGCATCCCGCTGCGCTGCCACCGCCTCTGCCCCCGCCCCCGCCCCCGCCCCCGTCGCCACCACCGCCACCGCCACCGTCACCGCCACCGCCGCCATCACCGCCACCGTCACCGTCACCGCCACTGTCACCGTCACCGCCACCACCACCGCCACCCATCGCCTCGTCTTTCCTTGCCGTCTCCGCGAACAATGTCAAGTTCCACCATTTTTTACCCCTATCATTGGAATTAATTGATTACTAGTGATTCCGGGCGCGTCAACGGCCAAGGTAATTAGTCCTATAAGTGTAGTCGTATATTGTTCGGGAGGTGGCGATGATCTTACTCCGAGACCCGGCACCGACCTATAGTCGGCTAGCGGGATTTTCCGCAACCAGGTACCTCCCACCAGCAGGGCACCGCCCCAGCCGGAACAAGCTCTTAGCATCCGATCGGTCTCCTGACATGTGTGGTAGTGTCGTGCAAGTGTTTGTAGGAAAGGGGTGAGGATAAGACAAGGAATGGGAAAGAATGATTGCGTGCAGTTCGTGGCCGGTTTGTTAGGGTACTAGTTCGGCATTCGCCTGGTATTGATAGTAGAAACCACGTAAAACTACCGATCATAGTAGCCGGCCGCTAGAATTCTCCTCCAGAACTAGGCCGAAAATCCTGCCACCGAACTATATAGCCGAAAATCCTGCCACCGTCGGGTATTTCTATGACCTCCCAGTGAGAGATACTTGCAATGCCACCGCCACGTATTTCCCTGTCGTCTTCGCGAGCAGATGTCAACTTCCACCATTTTCTACCCCAATCATTGGTGGTAGCAGCACCTATTCTAATATACGTGATTCGTCTCTAAAACTCGCCAGTAGACTGTGTGCAGGCATTGTCAATTTATTCTATATATATATATATATATATATATATATATATATATATATCTTTCGATCTGAAACTCTGTTCATGCCACAACTTCCTCCTGTCGACGGTGTCGAATAGGTGGAGCCCTACCTTCACGGCCCCCTTAGGCCACATTGACCTGAGTGCAATTCCACGGAGATATCTGCACCTTTACCTCCACCTTAACTTCTCTTCTACATTGCTCGAATTAACCCTCTTCTTTTAACTATGGTTTCCATGCTATTCCAATCCGCAAGTGTCTTGCCGTCTCCATACTCTTCGTCCTCGTTTTAAATCGCGTCACGCAGTCGTAGTATCGCCGTTGTTCACCACAAACGTGCACTTTACTCCATGGTCAAGTAAATGTGTAAATTGTAGAGCTGTGTCCCTACATCATTTTCCATATCGTGCAGACATGGTGCATTAAAAATCGTACCCACTCAAAGTGTTCTCACAGTGTCATCTGCGTTGTTCACGGTGCTTCCATTAGTTCTAGCACCTACGCGTTCTTCACTCGTAAACTGCCTCATGGTTCTTACTATTTGAATCGTTCGTATCGACTGTTAGATCCGACATAACTGTCCCGGCCTTCGTGTATTATGCTTTCCATCTTTGTTGTTCTCTTTATTACCTCCATTTTTACACTAAATTCCTTTCATGCTTCTTTTTTTCGCGCTACTTTCGTCTTTCTTCCTATTTTATTCTCACTGTCCTCAACGTCTTCCTCCCTGTTCTCACTACCCTTATTATTCTCGCAATCATTACCGCTCTCACTGTCGTCAACGATCTTGCTATTCTTTCGTTCTCCCTATCACCACTGTTCTCGCTATCTTCTTTACCTCTACAATCTCTAGGATCTTCAGTCTTCATTTTGTTCATCACAATTCTCACCGTCCTCACCACTCCTACTGCTTTCCGCTCTCACGCTTCACCTCTTCCCCCCTCCCCTCCGCCACCGCAACCGCGGCGGCGGCGGCTGTTTGTTTACGCGTATGGATGGATTTCACTTTCCGTCGGGAGCGTTTTTGACGCCCGCCCGTCCTCCTGCCCGCCCGCCAGCGCGCTCCGCTCTACTTCCCTGCCCGAGAATCAATCGCCGCGGAGCGGAGCGGAGCCGAGCAGAGCGCTTTTTGCGCAAAACGCCCTGTGGTCTCGTGGGTTCCTCGCCGCGGCCTCTCGACTCCACGCCCGCGCGCCCGCCCGGCGGGTGGAGTTATGAGAACAGGTGCTTTTGTTGCGGAAAAGAGCGGAAATCGACACGGGAAGTTGGCTCCAAATACGCAACTGGAGTCGCAGGTCGAGGCGCTTTAGAAAGTACATGCGGAGACTTGAATTCGTGCGGTTCAATTTGCTATACGTCTGGCCTTGGAAATCTTCCTCAAACGCCGTGAATTTACAGTTCTCGGAATTCATGTGGTGTTACGTAAAGTATCCATTCACGGTTGCTTCTACGGCAGACTGAAATTTAGTTATAAACCTTCGACTTTTAAACTTTTATGCGCGCTGTTTCTCATTACTTCCAAGATTTCGCAGTTGGATACAACGGCAAACCTACCATTGGCACACATTAAATATCTCATTGGTTGTGGCTTGAACACAGGTTCTTGGTGAACTCTGTCGGATTTTAACACTAATCTCGTGACCTTTATGTGTTTTAACTGCTTCGGTATTTGGAGACATTTGATATAGAATGGAGGTTATAGTTGTAATTCTATCCGGACTTGAATGTTCTCGCTTATTACTTCATTGAAAAAATGCTTACCCGTGATTTCAAAGTAGAATTAATTTCTATGCTTCGAGGCACTCAACTCCGTTTCATATCGAATTCTCGTGTGAGGCAAATTAACAATTGCTTTTATTGATTTCCTTATTGGTTGCAATACACTCAGACTTTTTTTGTTTTTTGTTTGAAAGTGCGAGTTAAACTAAGTTTTGTAATAGCATTGGTTGATACTTGCCGTAGTTACTTATTCGGTAAATTTAGGATTGGACTAAAATCATAAAATGTGTATAAATGAAAATATCCACTCATAGAGATGGATCCTCTTCTTTTTGTCATTTTATAACCTGCGTAAATAACTTGTTAACTTAAAGTGTGAATACACAGGCACTTTGCAGAATGGTGATATTGGAGAATGGTTGTGTCTAACAGAATATTTTGTTGGTTGTAAATCTCTTGAATTTGACTTATGTTTGCGGATTTTAGATTCCAGTAAAAGGTATGAGTCATCCAAACTTCTCGATAAAACTTTCTGAAAGTTTCTGGAAAAGTTCAAGAGGCTTCCATATTTTCCTGATTACTTTTTCCTGGATTTAATCCGTTAGATTCTAAAACGAATTCACAAGCGCGTATTGGTTGCCGACCCTGACTAATGTGTCTCCGTCCATTACACAACATTCTCAGGTCTTGAGGTACAGAGTAATTGGCATGGATCCTTTCTATCAGTTTCATATTGAACTGAATACAATTGGGGGCATCATCATACATATGCGAAAATGCACGGTTAACGAACATTACCCCCAAAACGTCTGTGGGATTAACGAGGGAGATACATGCAATTATTAGCCTAAACCTATTAAAACTTGTACGCGTTCCTTCGCACCAGGAAAACAGATGAGAAAGCTTGGATTCGACCCAGTAAAACTCGCTGGTCGTTTCAAAATGCGACTCATCCTGCTAACTGGCAGGTTCCCGTGAGTCTGGCAACGCATCGCTAAATACGTCTGCTCCCTTCTTTCATCGCCCGCCTGAATCCAGTGGCAAAGGGCCAGCACTGGGGGGCGCCAGTCCGAGCCTCGCGGGACCAGACACATCGTCTGCCGCGCTCTGGCCTGCGGCACTGCCCCGACGTTGCGCAACGTTGCTCAGATGAATTGTAACGAGGTGATATGAAGTAACACCATAAGAGCAAGAAAAGATGAAGAAACGTAATAACACATGTACGTGTAATTTGTTAGGCTTTAATGAATGGGCTAAACTCATATTTATCGAAACGTTGACTAGTAATTAAGAGGAATCTTGTTTAATTAAGTCTTTTTAAATAGTATAGTAAGAAAGTATATTATAAAATGTAAGTTACATATCTTATTACGCGTTCTAAAGGGTTGACGAATGCATAGGCAGGCAGATTAGCACACGACTAGAACCCCTCACAAAGCACTTGATTAGAGGCCCCCAATAATGTTTAAACACATTTTTAATTAGTTCGACCATACGGTAGGATGTAACCATTTTCATAGTTTATTTACAATTTTATGTTATAGTTTATTTTTGTATTAACATTGAATACACATGTTCAATATTTCAATGTCATTAAAGAACGTTATAGTTAAGCCATGCCTAGAACCCTTTGAGATATAAATCCGCTACACGCACATACACACACATGTTCTAAAATCAATTTCAAGAACTAAATGTAAAACAATGACATACTGTAAAACGATGTAATTTATTGACCTTAGATTTTCGAATAAAGGAAATTTGGTACTATTGAAAATGTATAGAATTATGCACAGTGCCCCAACATTCTTTCAATTTATTTGTATAAGCTAAAAAAAGCCTAATTTGTATGAATTGCAAACCATAATTTATGACTATGAGGTAATCCTTTCTCCGGAAACTATTTGTTCCGCTGTTCCACTGTGACAAGTGATCAACCATGCAAACTATTAACGTTTTTAAAATGTTTGTTACAGTTGATGAAGTTTGTGAAAATACCAAAAGTATTCCTTGCTAGGCAATATCAGCGAAACTGTAACTTTGTTGACATATACAATGTGTGCACGTGTGTGTGAAAAGAGAGATATAAATTCAAGTTAATTCTTGTGAAACTAATTGTATAATCATAGAATATCATTTGATATTTTTGACACAATAGTGATACTTTACTGTTGAAATAAACCTTTGAGAAAGCCGATAATGTTGTATTTTTAAAAAAATCGTTTAGTTAAATGACTGAAATGACGTGGATATCATAATTTTACGAAAGGGAACCTTTACTTTTATTCTTATTTTCTTTTAAATGGAATTTTATTTCAGATGTTCATCATCATATTATCCTCGCCCACTTCTTCTTGCGAGTCGGGTCTCGACCTAGAGCTAAGTATCAGAGTATTTGGCTTTCCCAAATTCGTATAGTTTAACACATTTGTAGCTGAATTGCACGGTACTGCACACGTGTTGCTGAGCCCTTCAAGTCACAATTAAAAAGTATCGTGTTACGATTTAGTCTCGCATCCCTTTATTCCGAGCAGAACGACCATTACCTCAACTGTGGCCGAAAACAAGCTCACGAAAATTTTACAATACGCCACATCCACGCACCCGGGGGCATCAGGTTTGTACTCAGCGCATTACGCAGCTTCCTCAAGCCCTCCTCGCATCACGCTTCCTGATGAGCTAACTATGTAAATACCCTGGCATTGTGCGCCGGCGCTATTGCATGCAAATGAGCAAATCTCTCCCCTTATTATAGCTCGGATGCGGGTCAAACGGTTGAAGACGGATCTGGAAGAGCGGAGGCGCCGCGTCGAGCACTCTCGGTTTCCGAGCGTCGATCTGATCAGCAACCGAGTTTCCGCCGGAGGCAGATGGCGCGATCTGGGCGGCTGCCAAGGGCTGCGGCAGAGGTATTGCGTACGCACGCTCTGGACCTTTGCAGCACTTGCTTGAAATTACGTGTCCCTTATTGAGAAGCGAAAATTTGCTATGTCCTTCCTCCTTTCACCGAGCAGGAATGTAATAAACGAACAACAGATGCGTGCGATTTTTTCTTCTTCGTGCTTGTCTCCTGTCCACTCATGTACAAACACTCTTAAGCACGCATGTACTATCCTACCACGTATGTCTGACGTCCAGCCGGATACTTAGTTATTTTCCTGGCAGTGGCGGTGCCCCCTATGGAAAGTACGAGGAGGGGAGAAACTGCAAGGCAAAGAGTTGCTCGGTGCCGAATCTCGCTTCCCAAAGGAGAAGAAACACTACCACCTCCGGGTATATAAAATCCACCCAACTTAAAGGTCTAATGCTGTCAAGTTGTCAACACCCCCGGAATCAATACTTATTCACCCGAACGTGTGATCCACAGATCTTTTTTATTTCTTCTTGTAATATTCACGACGGATTCAACCGCTGTGACCTGGTTGAACTAATTTTTTTATTAGTTCTCGTATTTGTCTGAAAATTAGATGGTCTTGCGCTGTAGTTTGGGCTGGTGTAGCGCTCTAATATTGAAATCATTTGTAGAAGTGAAGCAGTGAATTAAAAATGAAAGGAAGATTTCGATGTAGTACCGTACCGATTGAATCTGAGGGTAGACGAATAAATGTCACAAGTTTTTTTGCTCTCGTTGATTTTAACTATCGATAGTAGAGAGCCTATACAATAAAGAACAAAAACGAGGAACTGGCGACTGGTGGTAGCATCCCTTGTCTTCAATCCTTGCGTTCTCTAGAACATGAGGTAAGGAAATCTTGCGTCTTTGCATCCTCGGACATATAGATGTAAAGCGCAACTCCCATTAAGGTGGTGGTTTTGCTTACGTGAAATAATGACATACAGAAACAAAAAAGGAAAATAACGCACAAGGAAAGTTAACCTTCTCTGTTCTGTGGCATTTTTCTTACGTGGCGCCCTGTTGCGTGTATTTTCCGGTGAACTAAATACCTTGTCATGTGGACTGCTGCCAAGGGTACGACTGTCTTGAAGGATGTGTTGCGAAGCTTCCCAAATTTTCGGCAAGTTGCAGAAGTAACAAAAGCAAGATGAAATGTAAGAGTCACATACGAGATATCAAACTTCATTTACAATTGATCTTGAATTCAAACCTTTTGCTATTCTGAATTATATTTGAAAGTATACATGTTTTATATTTGCATTTTTATCCTAAAATTTCATTGACATTTTATAATATTGAAAACGAGCGATCAATTAAATATATTTCTGATTAATTGATTAATTTGGGAAATGTCGCTTCTTTTGGAAAGGAATTTGCATGATTTTCCTGTGATAGACCCTTTATTTGTAGGTGGAATATATGTTTCAGACATTTCATTTTGTACAAGTTATAAGAAAACAAATCGTATCAGTTGTAGAGGGGAGTTTGTGTAATAGTATGAAAATAGTAGATTTTGTAGAAGTTTAAAAATGTTTACAATTACGTTGTAAGTTTTAAGAAGTCACGTTTTCACTATTCCAATGCTTTGTTCTCGAGTTGAATGTGGGACTGATAAGGCAACTCTTCTCGTTCTCCTTGACCAAGAAACCTCTGCCAGTGCAAAAAACGTCCAGCCGACAGGAGATCGACCACAATAGTCAATAATTTATCTGAAGCACGTGTTAGTAGCACGCTCAAAGCGAGAGATGATTTGCAGTTGAATGTAAGTCTATCCGAATGATGTAGCAATCCCGATTTTTCTGATGTTCGTCTTGTGAAGTTCGACTTTTTTTCGTGCTTTTGTGTCCTCTGGTAACAAAAAGTGTTCAAGTTGCGAATGAGCTACTATTTTTTTAACAAAATATAATAATATAGTAAATTTCAGAAATCAGTTTGAAGGTTGTGTTTTTCATTTGGTCGTTGACTGGTAAGTAGAATAAGTAGTATCAGAGGTAAGTAAGAGAAATTTCGGTGAGAATCGTATTACAGGTGTATATGATGTGTATTTATATACCTATGTAATTCATTTCATATTATTGATTTTCTCATCTCGATCGAATCTGATGAAGAAACATTCCTACGCCTAATAGGTATCACGATCTGATTTCCCTTTCAGTCTGCGGGCATAGGAGAAACTCTGCTTTCCCAGCATTTGACGTAGAACTTGTTACAAACTAAAGCGTTCTGCACCCATAAGCACAACGACCAGTTAACTGTACACCACACAAATACATTGGAAGTGAATGAATTTACTATATGAGAGTAGAAGTGAATGAATTTGCTTGTAACCTAGACTAAAATGGCAAAGAAATAAAATTATTTCCTTTCTTTGAACTATGAGCTAATACTTGAATTGCCCCTTCGTTTTATAAATGTCAACTTGGTTTTAAAACCTGGATTGATTTTTGCCCAAAATAAAATGACAGAAAAAAAACAGAAATTACTGAAAAGAACGTTAAAATATATTAAACCCATTTATTTGTTGTTACTAACATATCTGTGAAATAGTTTGGTGATGTCTCTACGATTTGCTGTGAGTTCAAATATAAGTGGTATACTGCAAAACAAAATGAACAAAATTATTGACTTGAAATACATGTAGAGATTTGCAAAGCACAATTTGAAGTGTAAATAACATACGAAATTTCAAATAGAAATAACGTATGTAAATTATGCGAAAAGTAATTTGTGTTACTGACCCTGATATTTATATTTTTATTTTGAACAGAGGAGTACCGAGGGCCGAAAATAATTAGAGATTACACCTAAGGGATAGAGCGAGATGTTGGAGAACTTGGAGAACCTCAGAAAGATGGGAAGATCTCTTTGTGTGAAGTCGGAACAGGCATCACCTACACCATGCAGTGAAGTGAAGAAGAATGTTAATGTTTGTCGGATTTTAAGAGGTTTTGGTAGCTTCTGAAAGAAAATTGGTTGACACGTGAGATGTAGTCCTTCACTTAAAAACGAAGTACATATGTTTGCACTTATACAAGAGAGTGCAGAAGTATGAAAGTAGAATTCTCGTTATGGGTTCTGAGGTCATAAACTGGAAATAGGAAACCAGACAACTCATGAATAACGTACATATGACCTACGAGTCGAGAACTAAAATTGAATGGAATGTATACCATTTCATCTTTGTTTCTTTTAAACGCATTTTCTGCAGCCCAAGAATAAGTACATTTTTATTCTGTATATTCGGATCAAGCCACTTACTGATATTCAGACGCGAGTCGTTCTGCATGTACCCAAGGATTGTGGGTTCAATTCCATCGAGAAATAAGTGTTTCTTTCATTCGACAGCTGTATGGAAATGGAAAAATCCCTTCGAATCCAATACTTTCCTCTAAAATATGGTTAATCATCTTTCTTCTTCCCGTGTCCTCCTTTCAAAGTAGCCAACGTTTCAAACTAGCTCCTCACTTTTCATTAGGAATTAACAGTATTAATGATGCACATAGCGATCTCTTCGAAATTCTCCGCTTTTTCATCAAGCTGGCATGTTCTTTTTGACAATTAACGACTTCACTACTCTTAAATACTTCTATTTCGCTTTATTGCATCTCTCTTTAATCTTATACATTTTCAGCTCCACAGACGACTGTTGTTTCAGCTCTTTCGCAGATTTTCGTTGAGATATTTTATATATCACGGCCTCAAAATAAAAAGGTTCACTCTGACACTTTTGGCGAAAATTGTTTTCATCTTTTTGAACTCTTTAATCTTAAATTTACATCATATTACAACAGTTACAATTGAGACTTATGGGAAACCTTTTATGAGTAAAATTACAGCTCCATTTGAATTTTTATTCTACCATTGTTAGACATCTCCAGACATTCAATATGCCCTCCTGCCAAAATACTTTTGAAGCAAGATAGAATCTTGTTATACTGAGGTCGAGGTATGTTATGAACCCAAACCAGAATAGCACATAGCTCTAGTAAGACATGAATTTACACACAAAATGTGCGGCAAATGGCAATCTTCACCACGATCCTGTCAGCCCTGCATAGACCCGTCCAATCCATTGTCAACTGGAACAACATTCTCCGGACCCGTTTCGCCCTGCCCGTCGCCCGGCGCGTGGGGAGCTTCGCGCTCGAGCCCAGTGGGTCGCGGCGAACGAACGGGGCGTGCTACCGGGCGGGCACGCGAGACGGCGTGCGCCGCCCGCCCGCCTACCCGCCCCCCGCCCCCGCCAGCCCGCCCGCGCCGCTCCGGTTCCGCCCCGCGCGTGCTCGGCGAAGCGCCTCGCCCTGTCGTAACGCGTGCTCTCCGCTCTTACGCAAGCGCTCTCCGCCCCCGCCCCGCCCCGCCCCCGCGGCCGCGCACCGCTTCTGCCTCCGCCGCCGCCGCCGCCGTTTCGTTTTCTGAGTCACTGTGCGCTGGGTTCCGCTCCGACTCCCCCGCTGCGCCGGCGGCGGTGACGGGGGCGGTGGAGGCGGCGGAGGAGGAGGCGGGGGCGGCGAGCATCCTCTCCGGCAATCATAGCTTCCTTCCGATGCTCTTGCACGCAGACCTCCCGTCCCCCGCCCCCGTCTTCTGTTGCTACCAGGCCGGTTTTGAGGCCAGAGATGCCTTGTTATAATTTGCTCTCGGCTGTTTTATCGCTAACGCGTTGCTACGGTTTTATTGAATGACATATTTTTTTCTAACTTTGCACTGCGTGTTTTTTTTTACGGTAGCCTTCTATCCCGTTTCAGACTTGAATATTATTCTCACATTTCCCTTAATTCCTCCCCTAATTACCACTAATTTCGTAAAATCACCACCTAAGAATGACAACTGTATGCAAGGTCTGTCGCTCTCTAGATCTGGCGTATATTTTTCCCTCTTTGTCTCTTGCCTCCTCTTTCATTCTCAACCATTATTATTTCTTTCCCTTACCACGTTCTTGTAAGTTCTTTATACTGTGACAGTACGAGTAGTTTGTTACAACTTGTATTATTAAAAAAGGGATGCTTATACTTTTTCATGAATCCCTCGTCTTGTTATTTGATAATTATAATTAATAATTAGTTATATGATAATTAATAGATGATCTTCAAAACATTGCAGGATATTGTTTTTCGGCTAGATCACGGTTGATCATTAAAGCCGCCAAATTTTATTTTTTGCAAATGCTGAGCCTTACCATTCGTCTTGTTTGTAAACCACCAACAATTCAAATGTTTTCATTTCAGCTGAATTACATTCTGACCAAACCCTTTCTACAATTGCACCCCATTCTTTCTCTCACCGCACACCGAAGCACCTCGTTACTCCGCCTCGGACGCTCCTGCCCCAAATCCTCCTCCTGTGACTTCATAGCGCGCCTTCGCAGCGGCAGCTCATTCCCCCTTCTCCGCCACCACCGCCCCCGCAGTTTCCCAAGCCCTCGCGACCCCGCGCGCATCCTCCGGCGCGTGATGCAAGGCCTCCGAATGCTAACAATAGGCGCCGACTGCCGCCGCGCGTCTTTCCGCGCAGGGGAATCGGGCCCGCGCCCGCGCCCGCGCCGGCGCCGCGCCGCGCCGCGCCGCGCCGCGCGGCCGCATGCTTGAGTGCAGTACCAGGTTACTGCATTGACCAACGCATCGGCGCGGGGGAAGGGGCCAAGGTTCTGTTGCAGTAAGCGCCGTGGGCGGCAGGAAGTGTTGGGTAAACGCCCGCCCGGGCACCGCCCCGCGGCCCGCGCCGGCAGGTGGATAGGCGGGCGGGTGGGGGCGGATGGCTGGTGCATGCGATGGTGGGCAGGTGGCGTCTGAATGGCCGAGCTATGTAGTTGGAACGCGGACGAGTGAGATGGCACAGATTGATGGCGTGGGATTTTTTAGATTGACAAAATGGGATTAGATGTTGGAGAAGGCAGTTCTGGTTGCACCTGAAAAATGAGTCCCGGAGGGTTTGTGTCCCGGAGGGTTTGTGTCCCGGAGGGTTTGTGTCCCGGAGGGTTTGTGTCCCGGAGGGTTTGTGTCCCGGAGGGTTTGTGTCCCGGAATGTTTGTGTCCCGGGGGGTTTGTGTCCCGGGGGGTTTGTGTCCCGGAGGGTTTGTGTCCCGGAGGGTTTGTGTCTCGGAGGGTTTGTGTCTCGGAGGGTTTGAGGGCTCCAGTTCAGGAAAAATTGTTCTAGAGTGCTTGAAGGCTGTCAAGTTCAAAATATGCAGACCTCAAAAGATAGAAGTTTAATCGTGGGAACGGATTGGCAAGGCTGGTATTTCGTAGACCCTAATGAGCCAGAAAACGAACGTCCAAAATACGTGCCAGTGGGTTAGATTAGTCCGGCGGGCGGGCGGGCGAGCGAGCGGATGAGCAGGTGGGCGGGCGGGCGCGGGCGGATGGGAGCGCTGGGCGTTGGAGCGCGCACGCGGGCGAGGGCGCGGGCGGGGGCGAGGGCGGACGCGGCACCCGTGCGCGGATTTGAATTACACGGGCGGGCGTCCGTGGCGCAACGATTGCATCTGCTCACGGGCCGTGCTGGGTTCCCATCGGGGTCGAACGGGCTTGAGTACGACGCGCCGCGCCGCGCCGCCGGGCCGAGCAGGGCCGGCCGCGCTCGCGACTGTTGCTATTCCACGTGGGCTGCGAGCGCAGTGGGACGAAATAGCACCGAAATGTTCACAGTATTGTGTTTGTGTTTTCGAATCCGTCACTTCATGAAAAAAGTTTGTGTTCCAATGAAGCTGTAACATTTAGATCTGTATTTTTAATTTATTTTCAGTTTTTCTTTGCATATGTGCGACTCGTGTTCGAAAGCAATATGCTCTTTTTATATTAGCCGGTATTGTAAAGCAATTTTATGTTGTTTTATTTGCAATTTCACATTTTTCGGTTTAGTACGTATCCCATAATGTGAAAATGAATGCAGTTGAAAATTGCCTTATTGAATCACTTAAAGTAAATAATTTCTTTATGTCGCCGTAATTACTTTAAGCATTCACATTTCATTACGTATTGTTAAGATAATGTTTCAATTAATTGTTCAATATTTAATTACTCTATTAGATAAAAGTAATTACTAGTGGTCATTCAACGCCCGATATTTGCACGTATGAATATATGCTAAACGGCCATATAGGTGTTGTGTGGCATGACGTATCCGCACAGTATTAGCGAAATAAGGTGACCATGCCTTTCGGCCCAGTGTGACGGGGCGCGGCGGCGCACGGGCGGGCTGGCAGGCAGACGGATTTTCTTTTATACATTACGCTGCGCGTTATCTCGCCTGCGCACCTGTGAACTTGCGCGTGGCGGGCGCGCCCGACTCTTTAGCATGCCCTTTCCTCGCCTGCCTCTCGCTCGAGCGACCGAGCACCGCGCCCGGGCTGCGCGCATGCGAAGTACTTGCGAGTGAGAAACACAAACGTTACGCCGAAAAAAAATGTACTGCGTATTCTGCTATGGTGTTTCAGCCCAATATGTCACTGCTCTATGCCTGGGATATTTCAAAAATTGCACCAGCCTATTTCTTGTTCGAATTCGAGTATAGTGTATACATTTTCAAAGCGTTCGCAAGTAAATGTTGAAATCTTTTTATTATATGTAGAATGACTTAGTAAACAGTTATTTTTGTTGGCATTGCATGATGCATCATTTCAGGTTTGTTTCTGTTAGTCTAGTATTAATTCGTTTTACTTTAATAACGTGAAATAAAATGACTATAAAGAAACCCTATAAAGAAAAAAGTTCATCGGTCCTTAGTTCAACAGAATATGTGAAACAAATTTAAATCTCATTCCCCTATTCACGTGTTAACAAATTAGATATTATCATTTTCATTGTTCACCAAAGTAACGATTTCTTTTTGTATAACTGCTTCACAAAGAAGTACTTCCTTCTAAATAATGAATACGAGTCAGGTTTCACGTCCATTTATTAACCATGACCAAGATACGAAGTACAGTTCTTTCCAAGAATAAATTTATCCGCACCTCAGCTCCGAATTAAGCAGGAATATGTCCGGAAGCGTCAAGCTCGGGAAGAAGGAGTAATTACAGTCAACGCGCCAGCACAAATGGTCACTCGCACTCACCTTGCATCCCTCGCAGGTGAAGGCGCCGAAGTGGAAGCCCGCAGCGGGCTCCCCGCACACCTTGCACTGCTGGTTCATCTGCAATTCGAAAACAAAGCATGTTTACTGGCCTCGGCTAACATTTATGGTATACTTATTTAGTATGTTAAGGAATTGTGCTTATATTGCTTACTATCTGCAATCAGTTTCTTGAGCTCTTGTTTTGATACTAGATGGGAGAAGATTGGGAGATAAATTTGTTCGTCAGCAGAACTATTAAATCAAACCTAAAGCCCGTTTGACGAAGCAAATAGTTCTATTTCGCGAGAGCGTATATTTCTTGTTAATCAAATGTTGACATCGACGATGGTTTGGGGCGATATCCTATACAATTGATAAAAAAATCATTTTTTTTCTAAAAATGATCATCCTTGAAGTGAAATACTAATGCCAGTTTGTTGCAAATATACTGTTATATAGCGTATCACTGGTATTAGTCAGAAGGAGTCAACCACCGGGAATCGAGATCAACATTAATTTTTTATCAACGGGTTCCTCTCCAGCGAAAGAACATGCCCCAACATCAGACCAAGCACGAGCATTACTGCACCTTCCACGGTCCCTTTTTCGTTTCAGTTCTCCTCCCTCTTCATTTCACGCCGTCTTTTTTGTGTGCACCCCGCCCCCTTCACCGGTGTTGCCACCAGAACTGGGGCAGTGCGAGAGAGAGAGGGAGCGAACAACCAACGGCGGTGTACAGGCTTACAACCGGAAGAACCTTGACCACTGCGTCCGCTGCAACACGTGCGCCCGCGTGTTACAAAGCGATCCCTTCCGGCGCGTGCCTGCGGGCACGAGAGGGCGACGCGGAGACAACCCGCCGGGCACAAAGGGTGCCCGCCGAGAGGGGAGGGGGAGGGCAAAAACCGCTTTGCGCTTGCGTTTGTTATGCCTCTCGGAAATGTAGGGCGCCGAAGGGAGAAGGGACTGGAAGATGGGCGGGAAGGGCCTTAGGAGGGAAACGGTAGATAGAAATCGGCAGGTTTTTTATTGAATAAAAAAGAGCTGTTATAGAAGATTTGCGCTTTAATGGGAATTTGATACACTTCATCATCAAGGCTCAAACAAATTGTGCAAATATATGGTGTTTGTCTCAGAATGTAGCAATATCCCAATCGTATTAAATTTGTTTCAAGAATTAGTGGTGTGCTGTTCATATTTCTTGCACCTCTGTAAGCTCATTCTTATGTATAATTTTCTTTTATATATGACGTTAATTCCGTTTCTTCGTCATTAACATTTAGCCTTAACACTACATTATTATTATTATTATTATTATTATTATTATTATTATTATTATTATTATTATTATTATTATTGCTCCATATCACGACTACAGATGTTATGAGTCGACTGAGTATAAAATCTACTCCAGGTTGCAACCAGCTACCTAAGGAGCAGATCTAGGGACTGTCGGTGCCTCTACAATACTTTATTATTATTATTATTATTAATATTATTATTATTATTATTATTATTATTATTTATTATGAAGAAGATGTAGAGATTAATTTTCAGTTAGCTCAAAAAATAGCGACGTGTTAATGGTTTAGAAAGCTTTGGAAAAGATCAAAACTACTATGTGCCTAACTTGCTGAAGGTTCCAATTAATTCGCTTTCCCGTGGTAGGCGCTACCTTCTACCTGGCTTTGCAAATTCTTGAAAAAATGCTGACCCAAATTTAACGCGATCGCCTAAGCAATGAAAATAAATCACTTGATTGTATTCAGTGTCTTTAATTAGTTTGAGTGTACATACCTTTGTTTTACTTTATCGTCCTAAGGAATCTGTGCGATTCTAAGGCGTGCGATTCTAACGCCCGGCTTATTCTAAAGTGTGTATTTACAGTTCGTTCTAGCATTCTACAAACGAATATTTCTTTCAAAATTGTAGACGTGTGTTCTAAGTGTACGAGATTTGGGCAGTTGACCGCACACGCGTAGCGCAACGCGTCCTAACGCAACGCGAAGTGCGTAACGCAACGCGGCGACGCAGTGCCCGAGCGCAAGGCGAAAGCGATCCGACGCGCCTCGGCACGCGCTGTGCGAAAAGTTCCCAACGAGAGCGAACAGTAAACATGCTGGGAAACGCCCCCTCCCTCCCTCCCCTCCCCGCCCCGCCCCGCCCCGCCCCGCCCCGCCCCGCCCCGCCCCGCCCCGCCCCGCCCCGCCCCGCCCCGCCCCGCCCCGCCCCGCCCCGCCCCGCCCCCGGTCGGGTACACGTGGCCTACTGCGGTGCAAGGACATGCGGCGGAGGGTACGTGTTGCCGCTAATGACCTAGTAACGCGCTTAATGGGAGAGTTGGCTCGTGTAAAAGTTTGAGTAACGTGGGGAGATTTCCACACGATGTTCATTCTGCCGTTCCATTGATGGTATCGTTACTGTATGTATTTCAGAATATTCACGGTCAGTTTTTAACTCTGGATGTGAGTGCTTTGTGTTCGTGACTAAGGTACAACTTTGGAACAAAATACAAAAATAAGCAAATGATAAAAAAAAAGATGTCAACGAATTACAAAATGCGGAGTGTAATAACCAAATATTACTTTTCAATTATCATAATTTCTTTCATTTTGAGAATTTTATTGATAAGACCTTTTATTTTTTATTTCTTAAATACAAAGTTTGTTACATGGCTGAAATTCGTGATTGAGATAAACGCATTCTGACTTTCAATTCTTGATAATTTTCATCGTGTGGTCATATCAATTACTAGATTTGTCACCATATATTCCGCGATCTGAAAATAGATTTTTTGTCGAATCGCCTAAGACGGGAGAAATTTGTCGACGGTCCTGAATCTTCCCGAATGTGCAGAAGCCATGTTGATGCAGATGAAGAGAGAGTCTAACAGGAAATAAACACCACCTTGTCGGCGTCTGTCACCGCACGACGAAAGTACGTAAAAAATGCGCCACCCGGGTGCGAACACATTCGAACGCCTCTGCAACGTCGTCGACGACGACGACGACGACGACCAAATCGTCACCGACGCCAACGCCATCGCCGTCATTGCCGCTATCGCCGCCGCCGCCATAGCCATCAACTCCAAAGGCAGAAACGCTGCCACCGGCACCAACGCCTTCGCCGCTACTAATGTTGCCGTTGCCGACGCCAAAGCCGTCTCCGCCTCCAACGTCGCTGCCACCACCAACGCCCCTGCCACCATCCCTGCCGCTGTTATCAATGCCGCCGCCGTCAATTCCGCGGCGATCAAGTTACCGTCGCCACCCATGCCGTCAACGCCGCCACCATCGACGCTGCCTCCGCTATGGAAGCCGCCACCAACGACACCATCACCGCCTCCCTCACCGGCGCCATCACCGCCGCATTCACCGCCGCATTCACCGCCGCCCTCACCGCCGCCCTCACCGCCGCCCTCACCGCCGCCCTCACCGCCGCCCTCACCGCCGCCCTCACCGCCGCCCTCACCGCCGCCCTCACCGCCGCCCTCACCGCCGCCCTCACCGCTGCCCTCACCGCTGCCCTCACCGCCGCCCTCACCGCCGCCCTCACCGCCGCCCTCACCGCCGCCCTCACCGCCGCCCTCACCGCCGCCCTCACCGCCGCTCTCACCGCCGCCCTCACCGCCGCCCTCACCGCCGCCCTCACCGCCGCCCTCACCGCCGCCATCACCGCCGCCATCACCGCCGCCATCACCGCCGCCATCACCGCCGCCATCACCGCCGCCAGCGCCACTGCAAGCGCCACCGCCAGCGCCACGTACCACCGACCAACGGGCAGTAACTCACGAAACCCTCGGCGCGAGTGAAATGCGACGAAAGTGGGAATCCGGTTTGCCCGAATCGTATAATTTCGCATTAGAGAGCAATTTGACCGCTGGGAGTCGCACCTTCGCCCCCGCGCCGCGCCGCCCCGGCGTGGAAAGCTGCCTCCACAACGAGGCTGCTTCCACTCCACTCGGCGGCGCGGCGCGTGGGGTTCACAAGAGAAGCCGCGAGGTCGAGAACCGGCGGGCGTAAATCACCGTCACTACTCCGGTCGCAGCCCCCCCCCCCACCCTTCACCCGCCCTCGCGCCGAGAGACGCCACCGACGCGGAGGACGGTGTACGCCAGGGGTCCTCAAACGTTTCAAACGGGGGGCCAGTTCACTGTCCCTCAGGCCGTCGGAGGGCCGGATTATATAGTGCGATTTTTCAAACACTGCCTGTCAAGCCCCTTTGGCCGATCACACGGCATTTCGCGTCTTTCTCGGTCCTGCTGCTAAGTATTGTATTTGCCGGAAACAAATACAATACTTAAAAAATAATTAATAAAAAAACACCCATTTTTCTGGTGGAAAACATCGTTGTTTTAAAACCATCGATTTTTTTGCCATCCCTAGACACCCTAACACATAATAAAAAAATGTGCGGATTTTAAGAAAAAAATTCTTAAACTATAAAGGCCCGGCGGGCCGTATAAATGTCCTCGGCGGGCCGCATTTGGCCCGCGGGCCGTAGTTTGAGGACCCCTGGTGTACACTCTCGCCGACACCCTCCAGCCTGTCCTCGTGTGGCTTCCTCATTGGACTGCCAGGCGAGGGCTCTTTGGACTGTTGTCCTGCAGCGAGGAGGCGAGGAGGCCCGGGAGCTGTTGGCATTCATTTTGAGGACAGTTCCGTCGACACTTTCGTTGCTTCTCTGGCCTCCCGAGGAATACTTCATTCTGGTTTGGGAACCGCTTTTCGCTTTTGGGTGCGTTGATGTGTTGGATGTCGCCGTCCCTCTACGAGCTTCGCTTGTTCAGTGTTTTATTATTGTGTCGTTTCCCTTACCTGACCAATGCATTTCCGGTTGTCATTTGGAACTTTTTTGCAATATTGTACTGTTTCCAACTTTACGACGAAGTTAGAATTACGAGTTGTACTGAGGTATATTTGACTTTTGTGTTGGCAATTATCTTCTACACTAAAGAAATTTTGCGGCGGTGGCTCCTTGTATTGCACACTATATTTACACGGTACGTTACTATTTTTAAATTTTGTTTCATTCATTATTTGTTATTTGTTTTAGGGTAATGAAGTTTAACGGTTCCTTATTTCTGCATTTACCGATTTTATTTGTGTATTATTTTTAATGTGATTAACTACTACCATTATCAGCAAACAGTAACTTACTACCATACATCAATTCTTAATATTCAAAAACCTTTAATTATTGTTACTAACACTTTGTCAGAACTCATTAGTTTTTGTGAATATATCCCCAACAATTGCGAATCCAAGCTGTAGTGAATGATAAGACAAAAAACAGCCTTTAAATTCCACTTTCAATAAAAACTTCAAAATAAAATCTCAAAATATAATTTTGAGGTAGATTTAATTGCAATACAAATTACTTCGTCATAAACATGAACAAAGTCTTCACAGTAATTGCTTAAAGCATAATTATAGGTGCTTTCGTTATTTAGTACTTATCTTATATTTGATATTGCCATAATTGATGTCACACTAACATAATCTGCTGATTTATCTCAGAGATAGCATTACAGTTGTGTCTGCATGGACTCTGACCAAGAGATCCTAGGGTTGAAGTCCCGATGGTGGTCAATTTTCGACACTAGCTGAATAGCTAGATCAAATTCAGCCGTTGGTGTTAGGGGGAGGGGCGATTCTAGTGACCGGCTGCTGTGTTTGGAGTTTTTTCGTAGTTTTTCCAATCAACACCAGGCGAATACCGAAACTGTACCGTAGGTATACAGACCAAGGACCGCGCGCGATCTGTCCTTTCTTTTCTGTCCTCCTCCTTTACATGCACACTTTTCGGGAAATCAATTAAGAGCTTAGAGCTTATTCCGACTGGGAGCTCTGCCCCAGGAAGCTATCTAGAGAGGGGAATCCCCTGCAAGTCGACGTGTAGGTCGGTGCCAGAGCTTACCATTCGGCGGAGAAAGAACCACCGCCCACTCTCGGGTTGAAGTATTCACTACACTAACGTAACTCACTACGTAGCAGTTGACGTGCCCGGAAGCGTAAATCATTCGATCATCTGATGAGATGTGAAAAAATCCTCCCTTCACCTTTCAGGCGCCCCCTCCCCTTCCCCCTGCGCATCCCCTCCTGCCACTTTCGGATCACCCCAGGCATTTTGCCGCCCTGCTGACCGCGCCGTCCCCTACGCCACGTGCTCTCTTCCCGCGGCGCGAGGTCGCGGCGGCGGCGGCGGCGACTGCGGGCGGGCAGGCGCGAGAGCTTTCTCCAGCGGGGCGACGCGGAGCGGGGCGGGGCGGACGAGGTGTCGGAGGACCGCCCGGGGCGACGCGACGCGACGCGACGCGCCGCGTCGAGGCGCGAGGGCACGCGAGCGGGGCCGCCTGTTTGCGCGCAAATATTGGCGCGGCCGGCGCGAGAACGCGTGAGCGTGGACGCGGGCGCAGACGCGGACACGGAAAGCGCGTCGCAGCGCGGACACGTCCGCCGTCTCCGCCGCCGCCTCACCCCGCGTCGCCGTGACCGCCGCGTCACCTTACAGCCTACCATCGGTTTGAGTCTTTCGTTTCTACTTGCCCGCCGTCTTGGACCGCCGGACTCACCTCGCTTCACCCCGCGTCACCGTGACCGCCGTCGCGGCGCGCCGCGTCACCTTACAGCCTACCGTCGGTTTGAGTTTTTCGTTTCTACTTGCCCGCCGTCTTGGACTACCCGTCTTACAGACTACGGTTGCTTTGAATCTTTCGTTTCTACTTGCCCGCCGTCATGGACCACTCATCTTACCGCCTACGGTTGGTTGGAGTCTTCAGTTTCTACTTGCCCGCCATCTGTCTTTCCTACCTGTCTTTCCCTTTTATTCGTACTCCTTTCATTTTTCGTTTGTTGTCTCACGCAGTTCCAGTTTCTCGTTTCTCCTCGTTACTTGCCTTTCCCTCTCGTTCCCTGCTCCTTGTTATAGGTTGGTTCCGATCGTTTCTGATCGTTCCTATCGATTTCCGGTTATTACTTATTTTTATGGGTCATTTTCGGTCGTTCCCGGACATTGTAGACTGTTTTCGTTCGTTTCCAGTAGTTTCAAGTCATTTCCGGGGTCTCCCGTTACTCAGCAATTCCTCACAGTTCCGGTAGCACTTCGTTACATCCTGATTTTTCCAGCGCTCCTCGTCGTTCCTCAATGTCACTATCATCGCCTCTTCAGCTTTGGTGTTGTTGCACTGTCAACTCGACGCATTTGCCGTTCCACGTTCTCTTCGCGCTGTCGTCTCGTTCCGCCGTTGTCTCATTCCGTTGTCGTCTCGTCGAGCCGTCCTCTCGCCGCCCCGTCCTCTCGCCACCCGTCCTCTCGTCGCCCCGACGCGCAGATGTAGACGCGCCGTCGTCTCGTTGCCGGGCAAACATCGAGCTAACCTACTCCTCTTTTTCTTAGTTTCACATTAGAACCACAAAATTAAACAACACTTTTTAGGGTCTGCTCTAACATGTTGGTACACTTGTTAGATGGCACCGGTTCAGGACGGCCGTTTCTGCCGTGTTTGGAGGTAAATGGCTTCGCGAGGAAAAGCGTTGGAGAAGGCAAAAACCGCAGCAGTCAATGGGCCCGGGGCAGTGCACTACGCGCCTCTTCGGTGACCTCGCTCCAAGTTTACGCGCGGAGATCGCTGTTATGCAGTGCTACGACCTCCTTCCAGCGCCAGTGTGCGCTTTGCCCGTTTCGCGCGAACACGATAGTTTCACTCAGGATGTTAGTCTCCCAAGAGTCCGTGCAGATATTAATTTGTTTACTTGTTGTATTCAAAATGAAATGTTTTGTAGTTAGAGTTCGATAGCGGCTCAGTCTGGAGTAAACATTGGATAAGAATAGTGGCACATCTAAGGGAAGCGGTCGCATGGAGCTTCAGATTCCTTCCCTCCAGAAGCTGATGACTAATAATACAAACATTGTTTTTACTAATTTCCTACAGTAACGAAACTCATTCAGTGTTCCAACTGAAGGCGTTATACATAACTAAATCAACAGATAAAAATAGTTTTTCAGCATGAATGAAAAATTCTATATAAAAAATATTAAGACGGTGGGACTCTACATCTACAGACACTCTCATCCTCAAAAATATTGTTTGTTCCACCGATTAAAATGATGATGTAAGTGCAATGATCTTTTGCGAACATGATTGAGATAAATTTTATTCCAAGGTAGGCTTTTCTAATACACCGCGTTATTACAAATTAATTATTTTAAAAGTTCAATAAGTTAAACGTTCTCCTTTTATTTTAATGCTAATGAATTAGATGGATATAATGTATCCAGGTTAATTCCGATTCAGATGTACAACATGAGATCTGAATAAATTTCGTGCAATCTTTTCTCTTAACACTTCCGCATATCTGTATTTAACGGTCGTCAATTTTAATGATCTTGCATTTTTATTACAATTCACAGTTTAAATATTTTGTATATTCTGTATTTTCAAAATTGTAGTACTCTTATTTATTCTCTGTTTTATTCGTGACGCAGTATATTGTTCGCAGTGAACCTTCCGTGAAAAACAGCCAACCCTGAAATCTCCGACCTTTGCGGACTTCCTAAGTTGATGTGCATAGCTTTCCATGACCTTACCTCCGAAATGAGAACTCTTTAACGGTCAATTTTCATCTCAGCTCCGCCATTATGCAAGTTTCTTTATTTATTCGCCTGTCTCAAGGTCTAGAAATGAATCGCTTACGAAGCACAAAACTAAAATATAATCATCCGTCATACACGATAAGAACGACTGGCCTTCGAGTCGGTTTTTCTGCGTGGGTGAGATGTTTTTATTGGTTGCGAGTATGACGGTACAGTATGTGGTGGCGTGCATGCAAAGTAGGTGAATTACAGGTCAGAGTTCAAAACATACTGGCATTCTCTCTTCTTTAACCCCTATCGTTTGCGGAGATCTGCAACGTCTTCCCTTGATAAACACATTTTAATTTTTCTAAACGAACAAAGGCTATTACTGAAAATAAGGGTTATATCTAGGTAATCTAGCAACGATTCTGATGTTTGATTACATCATTACACATCTTTTGTCCTAGTCTGCGTGAGGAAACTCAATATAACTTTACTCATGTTCTTTTTACACAACATTCCATGTCAAGGATACGTCGGTGTAGCAAACTGAAACGCATGAAGGCATTACTTTGCGATGAAATTTTCTTCGGCGATTACTCTGAATATATCTGTCCTTCATCAAATGTAAAAACTACTTTCTTAATTTTAATTGTAATTATTTTTAAAATTAATTTTTGTGAGTTTAATAGTCATTCATATTTTTAGCTTTCGTTTAGGTTTAAGTATTTAAAATGCATTGTAAAATGTAAATAAAATATACACAAAATTGGTTGTGAGCAATATTAGGAAAAGAATTTAAGTGGATTTATAGTAAAGGTTTATCACGTTGCTACTCGTTTCACTGTTCTAGCGTGCAGTGCACTTGGTTTGTGTAAAACTGATTCTGAGATGTATATGGAGATTTGGCAGTTTGTGCCTGAATGGGTATATGAATGTTTAATTGTGTGTTTGTAGAAATAGGGGGCGCACAAAGATCAACAATGTTCATGGTGCTGGTGGGGGGGGGGCGTAGCCCATTGATTAGTTACTCCTCCAGCACCCGCCTGAAACCGACCGGAGGAGACCACTGCAGTGTGCGCTCGTGCGCCGCGGCCGCAACTGCACACAGCCTCCCCGGATTCCCCCCTGCACGCCCTAACGAGAGCGATCATTAAGGGCAGCGCCGCACGCAACAGTTGCGGTCGCCCGGCGCCTCTCAAGTGGACGGGGAGGCGGCCCGCCGCCGCCGCCCCCGCCCGCGCGAAATTGCCGTGCGCCGACGCTTTTTCTCTCCGCAGACGCCGCCGTAGCGGTAATACGTTTGCTCTTTGTCGTTGCCGCTCGCCCTCGCAGGTCCGTGCCTCGCGAATGCAGTCGTTTCACGTCGCTCTTTTATTTATAGATATATTCTCCAGTGATTTCATTAAAACCATTGGCTTTTGTTTTTAATATTTGGCGCATTTCTTGGTTTATCTGGTGCATTTCGTTTAACTTGTTTTCTCGGTGCGTTACCGCAGCCCTAAATGTTTGCGCAGTCTCGTCTGTCGGTTCCACCTCTGTCGTGACTGGCGTTTGACGTCGTGTTGGTTTGTTTCATGTAGATGCATTATCGAGAAAATTCCGTTTAAAGAATTTTGTATCTGTAGGTTGAAAGTTTCTAATTTCAACCGGTAAACTCCATTTGGTTTTATTACATCTTTTATATATTTAATTCAAATTAGAGTACGTTCTAGTAAACGTTTTTTGGCGTGCGTGTGTTTATGACCTGCAGCACTTCCTTTTTGAGTCACTTTATGAATAACAAAGCACATACTCATTTAGTTGTTTCTTTTGACAAAATATATATATATATATATATATATATATATATATATATATATATATTTATACACACACACACACACACACACACATATATATATATATATATATATATATATATATATATATATATATATATATGAATTTTGTCAAAAGAAACAACCAAATGCGATATATCTTTTTACCTCTCACCTTTTCATTCAATTTCCTTCTAATTGTATTTCATTGCCATTCTTTTTAATTACCTGTTCTTCTTTTCCTTGCTTTTCATCATTCTGTTTACCTCGTTTTCTTCACTTTTTACCCCTCTTTCTTCTCTACCATACCACCATTACATTCACTTCTTCGTCCCTTTCTGTCTGGTCTGGTCTGGTCTTGTCGCCGCCGCCACCGGTCCTCCCACATCCAACGCCAGCGCCGCCGCGGCACCCTTACTCGACGCGCTAAGGCGTAACGAACGAAAACCGCGAATTGTTAACCTCAAATTTTGCGTACGTGACGCAGGGGGTCTTTTCGAAAACTCGATTAAGTCGTCCCCCGCGCGGTAAAGAGCTTCGGCGCCGCGAACTCGTTCTGCTCGGCGCTCGCTGCCTTTCTGGCGTGTACTCGCCGATGGGCACGCCTCCGCGTTGCACGTACGCAGAAGGCGGCCCGGCCGGGCGGCCGATATGTAACGGCTTTAGTTACAGTAATTGTCTTGTCGAAATTTGCGGTTGTCGCTGCGCCAGAACAACAGATTGCGAGAGATACTGGATTTTGTGGTTTGCGGCTAGCTGCGAAAAATCAACTAGCAATTACTAAGAGGCTTCGCACGAGTAGAGATTCCGATGTAGTCGTCGTGCGAGGATTGGTATCGCGGAGGGCGGACATGCCGGTGAATGATGTAGACCAGATATGGCGTTCTTGGGAGGGCGCTGTTTGATGGAGGCGGGAGATTTCTTGGGAAGCAATCCTTTGCACCTTGATGCTACAGGAAACTCATTGTGTC
Organism: Acheta domesticus; assembly: GCA_031308135.1. Classification (NCBI taxonomy): domain Eukaryota; kingdom Metazoa; phylum Arthropoda; class Insecta; order Orthoptera; family Gryllidae; genus Acheta; species Acheta domesticus. Next base: position 67,446,937 of record JAHLJT010008756.1, read on the forward strand.
AACAAAAACTAAAAACAAAGTTTGTGTTTCCTTGATGTAAAACTTTCAAACTAATATTAAAAAACTATATACATCTAATAAAAGGTTATTGTGATTGAGATACTCTGTTATTTCTGTGTGTTAGTAACCATGACATTGAAATAATATATATAACAGTGTCTTGTATTTCAAAATTGGATTTAATAAAATAAAAAGATTAAAAAAATAAATAAAATAAAAAGATAAAATAAAAAGAAGTAATGTGATGTGAGAGATAAACAAGTGTGCATATATGAATAATTAGTTGATGTTGTTCCTACATTCTATCATATTGAAATTGCAGAGAAAATCTCAATAGCAGCTGGATTTGTACCCCTTGAAGTAATAAAATGACTCTTTTTCGCCTTTCTGCTCTTTAACGCACGTTGCTAAAGATTAGACGCGAATGGTCCGCAATTGTGTTACAGAAAGGAAACGTGAAACAGCGAGCGGAAATGCGGCAAACGCAACCGCACCTGCCTTGGCGTACACCTGGACAGAGAAAAGCTTACACAATCTCTGCTGTTGCTCGTTTTGAACAATGCGAACACTGCGTGCTCCTAACAGCACAACAGGATAATTGTGTTTGAGAGAGGCGCACAATCGAGAAGTTTCAGGGATGAGAACCGTGAAATCCGACCTGGAACGAGGTGTTAAGTGAAAGGAACTGCGCGAAATATGCTGTCTCACGTGTGATTCCATTATGTGCAATGAAGTAATGTGATGTGTGTTGGCGTGCAAGCTCAGTGAAGTAAGAATGAGTGGTGCAGATCAATCCTTTTTGCCTTGTTTCAACTGTTCAGTATTGAACAGTAGGTAGAATAAAATATGAGGTTAATGTGTTAATAAATGCATAGGGATTCAATGGGGTATCAATGGGGATTCTTTTACCGTTATTCGGCATTTAACCAAAATAATGGTCTGATATTATTTCTTCCAATGTGCATTTCCGTCATTGTTTTTTTTTTTCTAAAACAGTGAACTGTGAAATGTTTCTTCGGCGTAGTAATCTTACATGCAACATATCAAACCAATTTATCACGAATTCTATAATAATTAACATACTTTATTTTCAATATAATTTTTACAATAAAACATTAATCCACGAAGTTTTCATTTTTTAAAATTTGTTTGACGAACAAAATAATCTGGTATACATGCCACCCAAATTCATGCTTACATTGCCATTCATGCATATTGACGATAAGATGAATTTTTTAAAAAGAGCATATGATATATGTTCGTAGTATTGTAACATTTGCTTGAATAATTGTTATATTAAAAATCCGTAATTCTCTCTGCTCACTATATACAGATCATCTGAAATTTGGTCAGGTTTAGCTCACATTTAACAACGAAATCAAATCCTCCATAAGACTCCTGAGCCTTTTTATCCGTACCTGAAATTACTAGTTTTAATGAAGATTGATTTGCATTTTCAACGAAGAGTTTCTCAACAAAACTGCGTAAGAAATATATGATCATCTAATTAAGGAGATGATGGTAATGTCCTTTTTCCCCCCACCATAAATGACTCATCCTTTATATATGTTTCTACGTATGCATGCATTTCTTTCTTTCTACTTACACCTGTATATTTCTGTGTATGTTCCTGTATGCATGTTATGTACCCGTATGTTTGTAATCATTTTTGTAAGGTTGTCTTAGTATTACAGGGGGGCATCATTTTACTCACGCTTAGCACCCCCTAAGACACCGATCTATCCCCGCGTGTAGTCAATGGGAAGGGCGCTCCTGGGGTGCGCTGGGTGGCGGGAGGGCGGCCGGCCATCGCGCCGGGCTGCCGCGCGCGCCGCGGAGCGCCGAGGAGCGGTGAGGAGCGGCGAGCGAGGACGGGCGGGCGGCGAGGGCGGCGGGGGCGGTCGCGGCCTTGCCCTGCGCGCGCCGCGCCGCGCCGCGCCGGCGAGCAGCGGCGATTGCATCAAGTCGCCCGCCGCGCCGCGCCGCGCCGCGCCGCTCCGCGCCGCGCCGCGCCGCGCCGCGCCGCAGTGACATCAGAGGCGCTCGCTGACGTCACTGAGCGAAGCCTCTTCGTTGCCTTTGACCCGCTCTCGACGCCCTTTCTCCATCGTCTTTCTCACCCTTTCGCCGTCTTGCTGCAATCACCCCGTCTTCCTCTGGGGTTGTTTTCTAAGTTTCTCTTTCGTCCGAACCCTCCAATTCCACTTGATCTTTCCCCCTTCTGTAATTACCTTTATCTCTTTCAGTTGTATTTCTATTCACTTCTTCCACAATTGTGTGCGTCTGTATTTCTGCCTTGCTGTCCTTTCCCACTTCTTCCGCCTGTCTTATCGCCTCTTCTGCTTCTCTACCTTGTCTGTTATTCGCTCTCCGTCTATTATTTTCATCTCATCTGCTTGGTATTGAAACTGATGAAATTATCGTTCTCCCGGAGATAAATTATATTCCACATCTCCATTTTGTTTATGCACCTTTACTATCTCTTTCTTCCCTATTTCCTATATCATTCATATTGTACGTCTTCCAATCCCTAATTTCTTTTTTACTTTCCTCTTCTTTTCACATCTTCATTTGACTCCTTTTATCTTCATCATCCTCTTTTTCTCCGTTTCATTTATCATGATCAGTTCTCTTTCCTTCTTCTTTCTCTATTCCTTTCTTCGTTTTCATCTTTTTCTTTCTCTATGTTTTTCTTCCCTTCTTTAATTCATTCTGTCGCCTTAAAGCGGCTTGCGATAGCGCGCCACCTGTCGGCGCCGCGCGGTTTCCGTGGGATGCGCTGGAAGTTGCATGAGAGTGGAGGAGGCGCGGCCTTGGGTGGGAAGGTGGACGGCGGCAACTGCCGGTGAATCTAGGCAATGCTCACACAACTGCGCTCATCAAGACGAGACGTAAGATGCATATCCCCGGCGTAATAACGGCTTTATCCCTTGTGTGACCGCAAAAAGAGAATGGCACGAACGACGCTTCTTCGTTTCTCGGAGTTCAAGAAAAGGCACACAATGAGAGAGGTAGGGCTTGAGTGGACGTGAATGACGTCCGCAGTGGAGTTGGTTAAGAACATTTCAAGGATTAGTAATTGTAGAACGAAATTCTCAGCGCATCGTTCAATCCAATCCTCGGTAATCACAAAATGTTTTGCAACTGGGACTAATGTTTCTAGTATACGTGTAACTTCACGGTCAGCTGGCTCGTGAACCGATGTGAGAAATGGCTGTCTCATTGTTGATTGCTATGCAAATATTTCACGTCGTCCATTTGCTAATGGTAATTGCAACAAATGTTCAATTTGAACTGCGCGGACTATTTAAAAAGTCTTTATTAACAGGTATGTACTATACAATCTCTCAAAAGTATCAATTTAAATACAGTTGTGGATACATTGATGTAATGATGATAAGACGATAATGATGGCAGTGTATGATAGTAATTTACTATTGAAGACAAAAAAGAGGTAATTTATCTCTGAGAGGAATCTAAGAAACTACGATAGCGAGTGAGGTACCTTTCTTGGGTAGACATTTATCGTTCTTTGTAATATTCGATTCCAGTTTTGAGTGAAATACAAAACAAAAGATATGTTAGGTTAGGTCAGGTCAGGTCAAATAGTTTGATGCGAAATTATTTCCTGAGCCATGAGACTGGGGTTCTTAAACAGCGTATTATTGTTTTAACAAACGTCTTTAATAAATGTCTTGTATTTTTATGTGAAGCCAATTGCAATACGTTCAGCAAATCTGCGCCTGTGCGTAACCCAACTTCACTTCCTTTTCGCGCCTCTCCGCGCGGTTCCAGCACCTTGCGCCCATTGAAGAAGCTCTGACGTCCTTCGCGAGGCATCCATTGTGTGCCGCCTATTACGCGCGCTCTATCTTAGACTCGCTGGGAGGCGCGCGCTCGGTAAACTGGCGCGTCGGAACGCCGCGTCGAAGATTTTTCGCCCACGGAGTAAACACTCGCCGCGAAGGCGGGGCCGCGTGGGTGAGTCCAGAGAGTCCCGCAGCGGTAGAGCAAACGAAAGCGGTAGAGGAAAAACGGAAGACGGAGTATCGGTTCCGGCTGGGTTTAGACCTGAGCGTTGATGCTGACTCTGACTGGAAGGTCTTGGGTTTTGAATCCCGACGGTGGCGATTGTTCACACTAGCTGTGTAACTAGGTCGAATTCAGGGAGAACATGGCAAAAACACCGATTTCTGTTGATGGCCATGCGTAAGTTATGTGCGGAGGCTGCTTGTGGCACTTGTTTAGTTAGCGGGCATCCTTCAAACGACGAATGATGAAAACCGACGGAAGTGGCTCAGGGCATCAGCTGTTGTCAGTGTAGTGCCTCTAACCGGAAGGTCCTAGGGTTCGAGACCCGACGGAAGGATTTTCGACACTAGTTGCAATGCTAGGTCCAATTCAGCCGCTGTATGGAAGAGAATTCTAGCGGCCGGAAGTTTTTCGTGGTTGGAAAACTTACCGGTACCGGATCGGTACTTTTTCATGGTTGCTCCGTGAACGCCATCTAACGAATGGCGGAGCAGTACTCTAACAAACGGGCTACAGACAGCACGTGATCTTTTTCTTTCTCTTTCTTATCCTATCCTCCTTATTCTCACATACACTTACATGCAGCCAGTCGCGAAGTTAGAGCTCATTCCGGTGGGGGCGGTGCCCCTCTGGGGGAGACATGCAGAACAAGGAACGCCGCCACTTCCCGCGATAAAACATTCACTATAATGATTGTACTAATGACCATAGAAGTTGAGGTGCCCTGTAACAAATCAATGATGAAGCATTGAACATGAAACTTTGGAAGTGAAGGGGCGTCTCTCGTAATTGGCGTTTATAAAAATTTTGCGTACGGTGTTTACGGAACGTTGCGTACAGTATTGTCTGAAGCAAATGACGCGCCTTCTTTCGGCGATAGTCCAAGCCTACAGTAGGTTAAGCAAACGTTTTTAAATTAAAAAAGCTTGAGAAAATGCAGCCAGTATCTGCAATCGAATTTAAATAAAATTTTGAACTTTTAATTATAAAAGATTAATTTATTATTTTTATTTGCAAAAAGTAGTCAAAAGGTCAGCTTATCAGACGCGTTAGCGTATTTTCGCCTACAAAGAGGTATGCAATATTTCTGTATATCTAAACCTCTGCCTCTCCACTGCTCATGATTTTTGTGACTTCGTTAGCTGAATTGCTAGCGTATGAGCTGCTATAACGACATCATTGCAACTTGCCTAATTTGCTATTACTCTTGTTGTAACGTTCGCATTGTCGTGTAGGTAATTTGAAATGTTCTCTCTCACTGGCATTTTCATCCTCGATCTGTAATTCATTCTGCCCCTAAAACTAATAAGGACTTTAGAATTAAAGATTATATGCAGAAACTGCGTGTGCTTCCACTCTTCAAATCCTTGGCTACTTGTTCTTGCCAACTTGCCTGTGTTCTTATTACCTACGAGAAGCACTTCAACTATTCAGTTACTGTATTCTTCTCTAATTTTATTAATTATCATATTTTATTTCTCTAAAGATTCTAAAAAGTTGTAATAATGACTTTCCAGTGCATGGCTTAAGTGAAATTTGTCATCGCAATGACCTTTTGGGCAACAACAAACACGGACTGTCCATGAGTGATTGAAGAGACATTTACAGAAGAACTCTTTCAGGCTATTGGACTTGAAGCACGAAAGCTGTAAGACCACTTCGACCCCAAGGATTCCAATATTGAAATGACGCGAAGGTCAAGGCGGATAGCAAACATATTATTTCTCGATACTCACAATCAAGGTTACGTGCCGAAACACTGACCATTTCCTTCGGAACAGGAATCTTCCATCAAAAAAGAAAAAAATACCTCGAATCCAGTGTTGGGATTACGAACCAGGATTCCGTTGTCGTATTTCCATTTTTACCACCGCGTCTTTCACTAGCTTCGTTCCATCCCTCTCAGCCGAAATCTCAAAATTTTGCCACTTCCTTCAAAACAGGAATCTTCAGCATAAAAGGAAAATCTTCATCGCGTTCGTCCCAGTTTAGGGAAAACTAACCAAGATTTCGTGGTGGTCGTATTTCCGTCTCCACTGCCTCGCTCTGCTCTTTCGCCGCAAATACTGCTTGGTCGGCTGCTCCTCCCCTTGCAGCCGGCATCTCCGCGCCGCGCCCGCCGCGCCCGCGGAGGCCGTGTCAATAGAAGATGACATTGAGAACGCTCTTCAGGCTGAGAGCTCGCGGCTCCCAGTAATGACGGGCCGCGCTTCCTCTTGGCGGGTTTGTTGTTAACGCGGGGGCGGCGGAGCGGCAGTTGCATAAGCCCGCGCTGCACTGGGAAACGACTCGGTGCGCCGCGGCCGCCGCCGCCGCCACCACCGTACAGTGCTCAGAAATACCGTCAAAATCAAGTGCAAGCAAATTGGAGTTGTTTGGTTGTTATGGTCAAATAAAGAGGCCAATGTAATTGTCTGTAATGATAAATTAATTGAATAGAAGTCTCCAAATCGTAATGTAATGTATCGTAATGTAAATAGACGATCAGTTAAGCGGATTCTCAGCTCATGAGAGATTTATTTTCCGTGCATGAAAAATACATACATTTTCCATTTTTCACAAAAATTTCATAATTGGTAAATAAATATCTCTTGTACTGGGAATCTTCCTTTGTGTTATTGATTTCTATAATCGTTTTGGAAACTTTTGTTCTTTTAAAAACCAAGCGCGAGGCAATTATTGGAATGAGAGCCGAGGTGGTTTAATATGTAAGCAAAGTACGTCCTTTTTTTCACGACCAGATTTTTTCAACTTGATCCTCACGTAAAGTAAATGCCGCACGAACTAATACGCTGATTTCACCTGAAACACATGGGCATTTGGAAACGATACGTACTCTACGAAACTAAACGTACTCTACCCTTACAGATACTTTTGGATATTCATCGGCGAGCTCATATGATCGGTGGCATGGGTTATATCGTTTATATCGCTACTACGCTAAATCGTTTTTGAGAAAATTGTTGCTCCAAAAATACTTTGTTTAAAAAATAATGAGGGTGACGATCGAAGGAATTCCAACCTTCCAAGAAACGGCCATCCCGATCCATCTTATTTAATTAATTACTTCCTTATTTTGACCCAATTTTGTTGGAATTTGCACCCATCGGCCCATTTGGGAGCATTGAGCGTTGCGTTTCCCCGCCCTCCCGCCCCGCCCGCCGCCGCCGCCCGCCGCCGCCGCCCGCCGCCGCCGCCGCCCGCCGCCGCCGCCGACCTTCGCGCCCAGTGCCTCGCCGGCGCGCCGCCGCGGCATCCGGCCCTGGAGCTCCAAGCTGCTCGCGGCGCTTTTCGGAGTCGGGAGCTAACGAACGGCCGAGCAATGGAAGCGGCGCGCGGCGCGGCGCGGCGCGGCGCGGCGGGCCGCGGCATTTAGCGCAAGATTTATGGGAGGGTGATGCGCGTCGCCGGGAGTGTGCCGCTTCGCTGATGTTAAGCCCATTATCTACTTTGAGGTAGTACGCGAGCTGTATGGTTCGCTGGAATCCGAGTTAGGTGTTACTCTCAAGTTGGTTGTAATGGTTTAGGTTGGAAGGAACGCCGAGTATACGTTTCTTCTAATAAACGCTTCCGGCAGGTCGAAATGATTTCAAAGATTAAAGAATAGATGCCGGTCGTTGTATAATTATTATAATATGCGCTGCTTATCAATATAATACAACCTCCGGTTACGGACGTTATCTCAATGTAAAATAAGAGGTGATGGCTCGAGGCAAAAAAAAGCTATAATAACGCCTCCTCGTGAATATGAATTATTTTCTCGCCGATCTTTTGTCATACCAGTTATACAAAATCAGAAATACCTGTGATACCAATATTCCGTCATATCATAGTTCTCTCTCGGTAATGTGGTCAGAGTGTTGATCCAAACAGCTGTTAAGAATGTTTTTACTTCTAAATGGTTGTAACTTACTACTTCAGAAGGTATTGTCACAAAATTAGAACAGTATGTTCCAAGACTGCAAAATGAGTATTGATTTTCACTCGCATACTTCAGAAATGCATATATGAAAATTCTTGTGCAGATAATTTGATTCCTGGCGTGTAATTTCCATCTCCCTGACGACCTATTGATTTTAAGTAGTAATCGACCTTTACGTCTTCCTTTTCTACCTTTAAGTCTTTCTTTATAACCATCTTTATTATCTCCCTTCTTCATTTTCTCTATTATCCTACCTAGCCGATTATTTCCTACTCCCTCTTTAATTCCAATACCGTGCGCGTAAACATATAATTCATGAAATGTTATTTATAGAAATTTGTATACGTTTGTAAACAGGAAAACAATATGAATTCCTTTTTGACGATTCATCTCCTGGAATCTCCAAAGAAAGGAAAGTATTGAAGTAATGGCATTGGTTAGACAGAACAGCGCGCACGAAATACATACTCAAATTACAGTAAATGTGTAATTTACATACATCAATTCCACCTGCATGAAACGCGCCGTCTAATAGTGTTCGTGTCCAATTGGCTACGCAATCGAAACGGTACCCAGGAGGAGAGGAGAATGCCATGTGAGTAGCAGCTGACGCGGGAGAAAATGGTAATTGTCCAGTGGAGAATCCGTGGGTGTGAGAGTAATGACGTGGCAGTCAGTTCCATTGTTAATAGCAATTTTGGCCGGTTTCGATATTGGCGAAAACTGATATGATACAATAAGCATAAGGTTCAGCAGTGATATACTATAATAGGATTTCAAAAATGCTTCAAATTTTCTTTCTTGTGTATTATTGCGGATCCTTTTCTCTTATTAATAGGAGACCCAACTCCTAAGAAAAAATTCACTCAAGACTATGTTTATCCACATGCGTCACTACCGTGTCTGTCAGATACAAACCCAAAATATAAAAAAAATGCTATCTTCGCCACCATCATTGACTTACTTCCGTAAAATATTTTTCAGAAAAGAGTTAATGTTCTTGGGATGATCAGTTTTCTTCTTAATATCTTCTCTGTCACTTCGACGCAATATAAATACAAGTTTCTTGGGAGACAACAATAACAGAAGTGATGTCGCAAATGAGAAGGGCGAGTAGCTAGTTTAATGAGCAAAGGTGATGGTGGTTTACAATGCATTCGGAGGCCGAGAAACGGGCGGATGTGGGGTTTGTAATAGAGAGGGAACAGAGCCAGAGGCAATTGCGTGAGGATTCAAGAAAGGAGAGAAAGAAAATTCGAGATCTGAAACGGTGGCAGCGGCGGCAGGTGGGGCTGCGCGGTCGGCTGCAAGAGCGGGGCGTGGGTGAGGAGGGGGGTGGGAGCGGGAGCGGGAGGAGAGGTGCCGCGTCGCACGCTCTCCGGGGTCGCGGGGTCGCGCGCCGATCGCCGCGGCGGCGTCACGGCCGCCCCCGCCCCCGCCATCGCCCGAGCGACCGGCGGCGGCGGCGGCGGCGGCGGCGGCGGCGGCGTCGCCTTCGCGGCCCTGATGCGCGACTGCGGCGGCGCGGCGCGCGGCGCTGGCGTTGCATCACGCTTATTATTGCGGGCGCGCTTCGCGGCTCGCTCCGCCCCCGCACCCGTTTACGTCCCAGCACCCGCCCCTGCCGTCTTTACCTCCCGCTCCGCCCTGGCTCCGTCTTCACCCCCGCATCCACTCCACCAACGCCACCGCCTTCACCTACGTCTACACCCACACCTACCCGTTCCTCACCAGTACCTCTATCCTATCCCCTACCATCAGCGTTTCCTCCACCCCTACCCTTACCTCCACCCCTACCAATAACTCCATCCCTACACCTAGGTCAGGAATAATAAGTTAAGGAACCTTACGAATGACCGAAGTATGAGCCTACGATACATTTGCTAATTCTCAGCGTGCATTGTGAAAATTAATTTGAAATTAAACTACAATCCTTCGAAACGTACTCGTTTAATCATAATATATTTTTTTTCGTAATACTGAGGGGTGACCTCTGTCCAAGCGAAGGCCATGAGCATATACTTATTTTGTTTTTCTATTAATACACTTTCACTTAAATCCACATCTCACCTACACCGTTTCCTTTTTCGCTTGTGGCCACGTCTAGTTTTCTCTGTTAGATGCATCTCATTTTCTGTCACATTCACCCTTAGCGTCGTTCCTACTACCGTCCCCCGCCTCTTCCACTTATCTCCCTTCTCCCCTCCCTGCCTCGTTCCCGTTCTTCGCCTTCTGGTCGTTCGCGTCTCCGGCGTAAGTCAGTATCCACGTCGAGTACCACGCCCGCTGCTGCTTCTGCCTGTGTGCAGGACATTATTACACAGCCACTCTTGTACTACGCACCTATCGCCTCCACTAGTGGAAAACAACCGACTACGTCTTCTCTTTGGCGCTTTATTTTTTACTTTATTCCTCCACTCAGAGTAAAAACAAGCGTATTAAAAATTATGTATACATTTTTTGAAGTGGTAGCTCATAAATGCCTATAAGTAAAACCTAGAATTTACGACATCAAACAATCGATCTAGATTAGTACGTGACGATCAGTGTATCTAGTTTATGAAACGCTCGTAGAATCGATGTACATAGTATGATACTGTTGGGTATTAAAATAGTTTCATACAACTATCTTTCAATACTTTTGTAATCTAAAAAATATGTTAGAGGTTAATCAAAAGTATATTTTCGTAAAAAATGATTTGTTTTTCTTCCGGTTCTGACAGCAACACAAGACAAAGCACATTGTTAGTTGAATATTTTTGGTCTGGGCGTACTTTTGAAACGCGGTATGAAGTTATTTCGTGCACGTAATGATCATGTTGGGCGCAAACGAACGGCGCAGCAGGGCGAGCGCCTCGGCCTACGAGTGCTGTAAATCTGGGCGTGCGCGGGGCGGAGAAGCGAGGCGAGGCGCGGCGTGGAAGGGCGTCTCCCGAGAAGCGAAGGCTTGCAGCGCCGGCCGTGCACGCGGAAGCCCTCCAGCCACGGCGGCACCCAGCCCTCGCCGACGCACCTGCCGCCTCGCCTCGACCCGCCATGCCTCTCCTCTCCCCGCCTCGTCCCACCTCACGCCATCCCGCCTTGCTGCGCGGAGTCTCGCCTCGCCTCGGCGCCGTCCAGCCTCGCGTCGCGTCGTCCCGCTGCGCCTCTCCTCTACCTGTTTCATCCCGCTTCGCGCCGTCACGCCTCGCCCCGCCTTGCCTCGCTTCGCCTCGCGCCGTCCCGCCTCGTCTCGCGCCGTCCCGTCCCGTCTCGTCTCGCGCCGATCCGCCTCGCGTCGTACCGCCTCGCCTCGCCTCCCCACTTGCCATCCCGTTCCGGCCCGTAGCGTCCCGTCCCTCTCCCCGCCGATGCTTCTCGCCCAGAGCCGTCCCTTCCCACTCCACCCGTCCTCGTCCCATCCCGCCCTACTCTGCGATATGCTGCGCCGTCTCGCGCCGTCCCATTCCGTCTCGCACTCACGGGAGGCTTGTCGGCCGTCGGCTCGTCGAACGACATAGAAAACTACCTTTCTATTAATTTTTGTTGTCGCTGATTCGTAGTCCCTCTTTAGTTAGACAATATTCATACTCCTCCGTTGGTTCTTATTCGCACTCTCTCTACCCATTTACATCAAGCCTGTCTCTTCGATCATCTTCCGTTCCGAATTGTATAACATGCCATTTTATTAGACTTATTCGCATTATTTTTCATATTAGCACTGAACAAATTTAATTATTTCGTCAGAGACACGCGTATACTGAATTACCTTCACGAATATAATTTCACTCTGTTAATGTCGTTCATTCAATATTTCCGTTCTCATCGTTTCCATCTTTCTCAACTCGATCAGTTTCTCTTACCACTTCCAACCTCTTGAAGCTCCCGCTTCTTTGCCTTCTCAAATACTTTCGTACTCGTGCCAAATCGTCGTCCTGCGCCGCACCCAATCTCCCTTCCCCAGACCACGGCGCCGCACGCGCTGCCGCCTCCGCCCCGCCTCCGCCCCCGCCACGACCACCGCTGCGGGGAAGGCGAGGCGAGCGAGGGAGTTTGGCACCTCTTCAAAACGCCGCCCGCCCGCCCGCCCGTTCGGCCGCCTGGTGCCGGTCCGTACCGGCACGGCACTTCGCCGCGCGCGGGGGCGGGTCCCAATACAAGCAACTCGACCGGATAGCCCGCGGCCAGAGAAGACACGTACTTGCAGACCTTGAGCCTCTCCCGCGTTCCCTCACATCTGCCGCGGCCCCTCCCCCCACCGCCCCTACGGCCTCCGCCGTCCCCGCCCCCACTGTCTCCTCCACCCCCATCGCCCGCGCCGCCCCCGCCTCCGAAGCCGACCTGCCGGCCGGCCGAGCTTAAATTTAATAGCCAGAAAAAGAGCGCGACCCGTTCTGGGCACCGGACACTCCGAGGATATATATCAGACGACCATAACGTTTTTATGGTGCTTTTTTTTCTCTCGTTCCCCACCGTCCCTATCTGCCTCCTCTCTCTCTCCCCCCTCGCCGGGCGGTGTCTTCTCGCCCCGGTAGGACCCTCCCCCGCGCCCGGGCTTAAAATGTAAATAAATAACACTAAAACAAATCAGGAGGAACATCCTGGGCGCTTGTTTTCGGGTCCCCTGTGGAAAAGGCGCGCGGCGCTGCTCCGTATATTACACGGCTCTCGGAGCCGCGAGACGACCACCCGCTCGGTCTTTTATTGGCCGCCCCGTGTTCCCATTACCGGGAAATTAACCAATCGCGGTCCCGGGATAAATTCGACGTCACGGCGTGTTAGCGAGCCGAACGTACGCGCGGGCGCGGGCGGGCAGTTGGGGATCGCGAAGGAGTTTATGGAAGTCAGCAGGACGCGGCGAACAAGGCGAAGCCGGCGTTCGAACGGGCCATCGACGGGTAGAGGCTGGCAAGTTGATGCCGCACCGTGAGATTTCGGTCCTGAAAGAGTGAGTGGTGACGACTGTTCCTTCGAGATGGACACTGTGAGAATTCTGGCGGAATTTCGTAATAGTTCTTCCGACATCCTCTGTCGCTGTTGCCGAAACAAAACGCACGCAGTGTGATTCCACACTTAAAATGTTGTCCTTGCACACATCATTTACGTGCATAGTGTACACGAATTCTGTTTTAAAATTAACATTTTGCACTATCTCTTCACTAATACAGTATACGCTGTAGTTCCCAGTAGGATTACTTATGAAACGACTCAGGCACTTCATTGGATTGCTTTAATACGCTGCAAGTACATAAGGAATATTAATTGGAAATATGACTTCTAGAAATTCATTGGATTTCTATTAGCCAGTAGAAAGCGAATTTTATTCTTGGGAAAGCTTCTATTTTTAAAAGTTGTCGGTTTATGAATGTTTACATTTCAAATTGCCGATGTACGTTAAAATACTAAAATATTCGTTTGCATTACAATAAAAAAAGAAATTCCATATGTGAAGCAGGATAAACGGAGAAGAGTATGCACTAAATGCAGTGTCATTAAACATTTCATTAACTTGTCGAGTTGTACCGAAAGATTCCTCGCATCGCTCGCTGGATATGCGACGGAAAGGATAGCCTCTGAGCCCAAGTCCCTCGCACGGCCCAGGAGATGAGCCAGGTCCGGGACGTACCGCGGCTCCAGTTTCCCAAATTAGTTTCCTCCCGAAGCGATACATGTGACATTTTATCAGCGTTTTTCTTTCTGCGTCGGCGCTATCGAAGCCTGCCCGTTCGTTTCCAAAACGAGACGACTCCTGTCGCCTTCTTCACGGTACCGCAGGTCGCCGGTGTCTTTTGTGTAATGGCGGGGAGGAATAAGGTATGAGGCAACTTTCCTTTGTGCTATACCACCTTCTCCAAGGAAATTAATTACTCTTAGTGAAGAGTCGCTCCGCGTACGGGCGCGGGCCCGCTCGGAGTATAAGCAGTAATCATTTCCGTAAGGATCGCTCCGATAGTGGGACATCAGGATACTTCTCCTTGTGCGTCTTCACCACTTAACCTCGAGGTCGGGCCATTCCTTTGCTCGTAGCGTCTCTCTGCAGCGGATTGGAATTGCCGAGTAGGCATCGAACGGAAATAAAAGCCCATGGCTTGCACCCTGGGGGGCCTCTGGAGGTCGCGCCCAGCCGGCTACGCAATGCGGGGAAGAACGATTAATCATTCCGCGTGTTCGTAAGGAACTCGTAAGAAAACGACCCCGGCGATTCAGCAAAGTGCGCGATTGGTTATAGTGCAGCCGGGGATGCGCGTTTCCAACGAGGTTTCAGAGCTTGCGATCCCGTGGGTTTCCTATGCTTGAATGCGCAATTAACTGGGAAATTGCTGGTCTAGCGGCTTCGAATGGTTGCAGTGTAACTTGCCGTGAGAAATGTAAATGCTTGCACTTTAAGATACTTGAACGTTGCGCTATGTGTGGATTTCTAAGTATGTGGAAATGCAAAAATCGAAAGGAATTGTAAAACTTGACAGAAAAAACTACAAAGAATATTTTAGATCAAATAATCCGTTTTTTATACCGTTAAATAACTTTATCTCTCAATTTTTTTCAACACTTACATATGTCAATTTTCAAAAGACAAATTTAGAACTTTCATGTCAATCGCATATATTACATTGTTTTTTTTTATTTTGATGCTTTGTAATTATAAAATTTTTATTTTTTCTTTATTTCGTTCTGTTTGATAATATAATAAGTTTGTGGAGAGTCTTTTTAAATTTCTGAAGAATAGTATTGTAGTGTCAGCATAACTACTGTATAAAAAGAGATTTTGCCTAATATTGTGTATGTATACAAAACGGCTAGTCACAGATATTGCATCTTTTCACGTTTTTGAAATCAATAATGCTTGAAATCAGATATACGCGCCAAAAAACTTAAAAATGGGAGTTTAGTGTAAATGTACGAGAAAAATCGACAAGCGTTAACTTGAATATGTGAATGTGAGTGACGTGAGTGACGTGAATATGTGCAAAAATCCTTGTATTTCTCCCAAGTGTGCACTGCGGAAGGGAAGACCCGAGCGTGAATGTCGCGGTGCGCCCACATCCGCGCTCCCGAAAAGGCACCTCACGTACGGCGCGGCCGTAAAGGTCCCCCATAAACGAGGTCCCGTTCTAGAAGATGCGCAGGATCCGGGCAACGTGAACTGCCGGTGCGGCTTCGCCGAAAGGCGGTCCGGAAAATAGATCCAGGTAATGGAACGATCACCATCCAGCTGCCCGTATCTGGTGGCTCTTTTCCGCTCGGTATCTAGAGAGTTGCCGATAAATTAGGTTTTTAACGTCTAATTTAATTAATCTTGTGGGAACGATTTTAAAATTATTGCCTACAGTGACCTACAAGTATTTTATCTCCTGTTGTTAGTTTGTAGAACTGCTTAGAGAAACTGTGTTGATGTTTTTATTTGAGGAGGCGGAGTAGTGAAAGAATTTCATGTGAAATAACATGAAACGTGACAACATCCTGTTGCGTTACGTTTAATCTCCGATATGTGAGATATATATTTGGAACAAGGAAAGAGATTTATATCAGTAGGGTTAACAACATTAGATTGTTAAACTGAAAAATGTATCAATTAAGATGACAGCTCAGGGAAAATTGAGCCATTAGCGTCGTGATTGTTGAGTGGATACACGAGCGCAATGAGAATTGGGAAACAGGGGTACGACAATTTGTCCATGAAATTATGAATCAACGAAACAATGCTGAAAGTGAGTTGTCAAATAGCAAAACGTCAAAATCCTTCATCCATTCCGATTTACTACTTGAAAACGAACACAAACACACACACACACACACACACACACACACACACACACTATAGGATACACTGAATCAGAATAGGTCATATACAAAAATCCAAGCCAGTCCGCTCCCACAGTAAAGTGTGGAAGGAATCTGGTTTTACGGCGAGTGGGGGCGGGCAATGGAGGCGGCGTGGGCGACGGAGGCGGTGGGGTGGCGGCGGGCGCCCGGGGCAGGACGGCTCGCGACCCCGATTAAGACGCGTGGCCGCGCTCGCTAATCACGTTAGCGCCCAATTAACGCGGCCGAGAGACCGGCAGCCGCGATCTAATTGGAGGATGGGGGTGTCTCCGGCGCACCGCTTCCCCCCGCCCCCCTCCAGCCGACGGGGCTTTGACTCATCGGACGGCGTGCGTGGCGTGGGCGCAACACCGTCCGCGTCGCCTCTGCAATGGCTCAGGACAACAGGTTGTTGCCACTGTGATGTGTCTGGCCAGAGGGTTCTAGAGTAGGAGACCCATCAGTGGTTGATTTTCGTAGGTAGCTATATCGAATGAAGCCGCTGACTGGAGGGTAACTGTAGAGGCTAGTTGCTCTGATCGGTAGTTTTCCTTATCAATATCGGTGCCGGAGCAGAACAACAAACGAGCCACTAACCGCGCGTGTTATTTTTAGATTTTCTTATCCCTTTAGGCAGACACACACAAATACCAACAGGTGCATACACTCCATTACTACACTTGTCGGGAGCGTAGACCTTGTCCGGCTGGGGCGGTACCACGCTCGTGGGAGATATATGGGGGGGGGAGTCATCCCCCGTAAGTCGACTCCTCCACTTATCGATCGCTAATTTGCTTCATTTTGGAATCTGTTATCTGTTTCTTTTGTTAATTTTTCAACAGTTTAGTGTGTTTGCCCAATGATCTGGATATTGGGACCAATGGATCTTCTAGTTTTATTCTTTACCAAGGTTACATCGCAACGTCCTTGTGTTTACACTGCCTTATCATTTTTTCCCATTTTCTACTGACGCCTGTTCATTGCTTTCCATCTCACTACGCCTCGCTTACCTTTTCTCCTTTGTTCATCGTTCAGTTTGTTACCTTTTCAACCCAATTGTGCCGCTTCTCACCCTTTCTCCCGCCGCCCACCCACTTGACTCTTCCTATCGCCCCTCCCGCCGACGGCGAGCGCGAGCCACACAGCACTCAGCTGCCGTAAATCTGAGCGCGCGACCCGCGGCGCGGGGGGGGGGGAGGAATCGGGGATGGGCGGCGGCGGCGCGGCTGCCCCTGGCAAGCCGCGTGTAATTGCTGGCTAACAGCCCGCCCTCGAGGACCGTACCGTCCGTTGCCCCACTGCTCGCCGCCCAACCGCCCCACGCCCCACGCCCCACGCCCCACGCCCGGCACCCGGCACCCGGCACCCGGCACCCGGCACCCGGCTCCCGGCTCCCGGCTCCCGGCTCCCGGCTCCCGGCTCCCGGCTCCCGGCTCCCGGCTCCCGGCTCCCGGCTCCCGCCACCCGGCACCCGGCACCCGGCACCCGGCCACCCGGCACCCGGCACCCGGCACCCGCACCCGGCACCCGACCCGGCACCCGGCACCCGGCTCCCGGCTCCCGGCTCCCGGCTCCCGCCACCCGCCTACGCTCGCCACCCGCCCACGCCCACGCCCGCCGCCCGCCGCCAGCCGCCCGCCGCCCGCCGCCCGCCGCCCGCCGCCCGCCGCCCGCCGCCCGCCGCCCGCCGCCCGCCGCCCGCCGCCCGCCGCCCGCCGCCCGCCGCCCGCTGCCCGCTGCCCGTCGCCCGCTGCCCGCTGCCCGTCGCCCAATGCCCCCCTGCCCAATACCCCCCGCCCAATGCCCCCCGCCCAATGTCCCCCGCCCAATACCCCCCGCCCAATGCCCCCCGCCCAATGCCCCCCGCCCAATGCCCCCCGCCCAATGCCCCCCGCCCAATGCCCCCCGCCCAATGCCCCCCACCCAATGCCCCCCGCCCAATGCCCCCCGCCCAATGCCCCCCGCCCAATGCCCCCCGCCCAATGCCCCCCGCCCAATGCCCCCCGCCCAATGCCCCCCGCCCAATGCCCCCCGCCCAATGCCCCCCGCCCAATGCCCCCCGCCCACAGTTCGCCACCCGCCCATTCCGCTTGCCTCGGTCTGACGCTCATCGAGCCGGTGCGATTCCGGAGGTCGCTGTGGACGTGGGAGTAGCCGGAACGTCGCGAAAAGCTTAAAGGATGCCAAGCTAATAATCTCTTAATACAGGGCAGATCAAGTTGTTCACAAAACGCTATTGAATAACACTGATGAACTATGGAATTTTAACATTTGAGCGAGATCAAATGCGGGCTTACACTTGGACCGAGGAAATTATTAACTTAAACGAAAACTAGTCTATTACTACTATTAAAAAATTACATTTCTTAATCTCTGTGTTTAATTCAATTACAACCCTCCTAACTACTACTCTAGGTAAATGACATGGTTATTGCGGCCTTTGACGCCTAAATTATTGTGTATTTAAGTATTTTTTGAAACTATCACGACATCATTTTGTATTACCTTTTATCTTTAGATGAAAATTACTCTTCCTAAAAGTCTTATGTAATGTATTAAATACATCTTGGTCGTCGAACACCGAGTGAGAAGGAAAGGTTAGGGCCAGTGAATAAAATTCGAGATGCTAAGGAATTCGAGATGTTGAAACTCAAGATACCAAAGTTTCACTGTGTTTCGTACTTTGCACCGTCCACACCATCTACGTTACTTGGAAACAAAGGAGGCGAATTTTCTCTTGCACATCCACGCATGCCGCAGCCCATCGCATTGCGCAATAACAAAAAAAGCTCACCGCAAAACACAAAATAAAAGTCAAACAAAGCGAGCGCCTTCCTCCAAGCCGCTTCGACTCCTATGGGCGTTGCGCCGACTGTGCCTCGCTTTTACAGCCGCCGCTATGGACTCGCGCACTGTTTAGCAAATTACTGCAAGAGCCCAGGTGCAGCCGTAAAGGAGGCCGTAATGAGAGGCAACGCAATTTCGCGAGTGCCGTCACAAGCGCCTGTGCTGACGACCGGCCGCCGCTGCAGGGGACGCGCGCGGGTTGAGTTAATGGACCGGCACTGGACGGACGTCCGCGACACGCGTCCTGGCGTTTGCGGTTTGCGTTGCGTACGTTGGTAGTCGCGGGACTCAACGGCCGCCGCGCCACGCTGTTTGAAGTGCTTGGTTCAGGTGGGCTGGGATAGCATTGCTCCCAGCAACGCATTTGCTGCTTGAGGGGAAAGTACCTGACTCGAGAGAAGATATCGGCTCGAGAGAAGATATCGGCTCGAGAGAAGATATCGGCTCGAGAGAAGATATCGGCTCGAGAGAAGATATCGGCACGGGGGAATCTATTGGCTCGAAAGAATGTATCGGCTCGAGAGAATGTATCGGCTCGAGAGAATGTATCGGCTCGAGAGAATGTATCGGCTCGAGAGAATGTATCGGCTCGAGAGAATGTATCGGCTCGAGAGAATGTATCGGCTCGAGAGAATGTATCGGCTCGAGAGAATGTATCGGCTCGAGAGAATATAACAGCTTGAGAGAATATATCGGTTTGAGAGAATATATCGGCTCGAGAGAATGCGTCGACTCGAGGGAATGTATCGGCTCCAGAATATTATATTGGTTCGAGATAATATAGCGGCTCTAGAAATAAATGATAGAAGGTTCCAGGAAAAACATTATACATTTCATTACAGTAAACCTTCGTTATCACGAAGTCGCTTAACACGAATTTCGCTAAAACATGAACAAAACGTTGGCCCCGGCAAAGGATTACGGTAATACGGACATTTATAATACTCGGATAGCACGAATTTTTATAACACGAAATCCGATTATTTCGGTCCCTTGGAATTCGTATTAATGAGGATTTACTGTATATTTAGCTACAAAGTAACTGAACGGACTAAGCCGGTCCATGCGCCAACTTCGACGTGCTCGGTTTTCTTCTTGGCTGGACGTCAAATGTAGTACAAATATAGTCAAATGGAGTAGAAATGGTAGATGTATCTTATGGTTGGGAAGATGGATAGAATCTCAAAATAATAAGTAATACTCATATTTCTGTTTTATATTTTATGCGTGTATTTAATGGGCGGCGGTGGCCAAATAATAGCAATATGCGAGTAAGTTTCTCTTTGCAGGCGAATATCTGTGTGGTTATGTTTTCAGCAAAATACACCCATCGTGCAGGAGCATAAATCTATTCGGGAAATGAATAAGCAAAAGTTTTTGAAACTTAAAATATATGGAGTTGCTTCAGTACCAACAATTGTTCAGTGAGTAAAGTGAATGGGCTTATATGCACTTGTAGGTGTGGTGATGGTGAAGTGAATGCACATCACTTTCACCACAAAATCATTATTATTTTCACAAACTTTCTATTACCATAAACATTTGTTGAAGAAGTAGCATTGCCTCAGCAACCGCTCTTTCACACCCAACGCGCAACCTGACCGGCACAACCTCGCCACCTCCATCACCGCGACCTGCCATCTTATCTACCATCTTCATTTCGAACTTCTCCACCCTCGAAGACACCTTACATTTCTCGCGGCATTTGTTTCGTATCTGGTTAGCACTTAACAACACGAACTTATTGGATGCGGAATGTGCAACCTCCCAAACATTTAACTGTAATTGCAGTTTAGTATTCGAATACCAGTTTGATTTAAATACTTATATACAAAGTTTCCTATTGGTTATTTCAGTGTGTGTTTTAATAAATAAAGTAAAATTTAAAACAAAATCTTCTAGTGTCTACAATTATCCCGGTTACAACATTATTGCTAAAAAATAGAGATGGGCAGTAAATGACGTTCAAAGACGAAGTCTGTAACAACTGCAATGAAACATAAAGATAATAACGGTATAGGCAATGGTGACAATGCAGCCAAAAGTTTAGTAGAGAGCGGCATTCATAAGCGAAAGGTGCTTACAACTGTTCCCTCAGTCGAGGGGTTGGCGGGAACAATGCGTCAGCGACATATTTACAAACGGCGTAAGCCACGCTTGCAAGCCGCATTGTATGAACCGCTTGGCTGCAATAGCAATAATAGCAAAACGGAACAGTGGAGCTGACGACAGTAGCGTTCGAAATAAAGAGGGCGAAGGATAGGCGAGGGGGAGGGCTAGGCGAGGGGGAGGGCTAGTTGAGGGGGTGGGCTAGGCGAGGGGGGGAGCTAGGCGAGGGCGAGTGCTAGGCAAGGAGGAGGGCTAGGCGAGGGCTAGGCGAGGGCTAGGCGAGGGCTAGGCGAGGGCTAGGCGAGGGCTAGGCGAGGGCTAGGCGAGGGCTAGGCGAGGGCTAGGCGAGGGCGACGGCGACGGCGGGGGCGACGGCGAGGGCGACGGCGGGGGCGACGGCGGGGGCGACGGCGGGGGCGACGGCGGGGGCGACGGCGGGGGCGACGGCGGGGGCGACGGCGGGGGCGACGGCGGGGGCGACGGCGGGGGCGACGGCGGGGGCGACGGCGGGGGCGACGGCGGGGGCGACGGCGGGGGCGACGGCGGGGGCGACGAAGGCTAAGGTGGCACGAGGGGCGAGGCGTGGGCGGCGTCCGTGGCCGCAGGCGGTGTGCGGCGACGACAGGGCGCCGGGGAAGGAACACCATCTGATAGGGCGGCGCTGGCGCTCTGGGTGGCCCCGCCGCCCGTGATGAATGGGGATGTCCGCGAGGGGTGGGCTCTCGCCGCCCCGTCCCGACCCGGCCCCCCGGCCCCTCCCACTCTGCGGCCGACGACACTCGAGCGTCCACACACCACGTAGTGGGCGGGGGAGCAATTGCGCAGGGCCAAAACTCCCGGAAACTACAATTTGTCTTTAAGGAACAAAAGCAACTCACACCTTTGAAAAATCATGGAATGAGTTAGGATCCTGTAAGTGATGTGTATTTAATAGGAACAAATATTGATGATCAGTGATTAATTTATTTCATAGATTAGTTTTCGTATTTTGAATGCTAAGGTGTAGAGTTATCTTTTGAATTGTTGATGAACTGAATCATTAATGAGACCAAAACGTGTTTCAATTTGAATAAATATAGGTAGTTGTCAATATCATTTACACAACGAACACGCTAAAATAACAATGTTCTCTTGATTACGCTATTTCCCTAAATCATGATAATGAGCTCTTATATAATGGAAGCTTCATTTCATAAAACTGAATTTTTGACCATGATTTCCGCTTTTCTGTGGCACTGGGTCCCTGCGGCGCATCCTCGACACACACCACATCACCACCGCTCACCTTTCCCAGCTCGGTCGCCGTCTCACGGGATTTATGCGTCCAGGGGCGCCCTGCGTTCGCGCGCAGGCCAACTATCCCGCCAAGCAGCCATCCAGCGCGCCAGCCAACCAGCCGGGCTTCTCCAAAGGAGGGTGGCAACTCACGATTTATATTCGCGAAGGCAGGATCGCCACCCTTCAACCCCCGGAGCGCCTCAACAGCTCGTTATTTACGAGCGGTCATCCTGCGGCGAGTCGCTCGCATTGTCGCTGTGTCCCGACGCCCGAGATAATGCCCTGCGGGGTCCCTGCGCTGTAGGTCGGGATGCGGCGAGTGCGCGCGGGATGTGAAAGGCCTGCGTGTGGATTTTCGTTGCGAGAGATTTGAATGACTATGTAGCTGCGAACGTCGGTTTGGAGAGGTGTTGTGGTCGGTCGTGGAGTGGAACGAATCGGTCGAATAATTTTGTTGTGGGAATGACGTGTTTAATGGTTCGGTTCGTTTTGCGTGTGCGGGATTGTTAGTCGTAATGGGGTTACGGAAGTGAAAAGATGGGGTGAACTGGAATTCTTGTGTGAGTTCGTACGCCACAATAATCAATGTTTTGGGCGGTTGGTATTCTATTGTGTGCATGGTATCAGCTGCCTGCTTTTGATGAAATTTGAGTGTTCGAGGAACCTGGATATGGTAATTTGAGAAGAAATTGGGGCATTGGAAACAATTTGTTACTTTCCCTCTTTACTTTCACAATTTTCATAAATTAATATAAAATGGTTTTACTATGTAAATAAAATATTTTGTTTGAAAATATGTAATGCTGTAATTACCAATCTGCCCTCTAGGAGTGAACAACAGTTCGGTAGCAATATCTACAATACGCTCTTGTCTACAGAAAGTCAAACCAAGTGAGACAGACGAATATGGTAACAATTCCCTCCCCCCACTAATATTGTTAGTACAAATTCTTCGATTCCTGTATAACGTGGCAAGACAACCTGTAAAAGCAATCCACATATCCACGAAAAATAATCTAAATCTGCATTCAGTATCTCAAATGTGCATTAATGCCAATACAGGCTTACGAGTAGAACTAAAATAGGAAGAAGCCGTGTAACCTCTGAGGAAGCTGGCATATACTCGGTCTCGAACGTAGTACCAGAAGAGGAAAAAGGCTAGCAAAATGAATCTTACGTAGATATCGGAAGATCTGAAGAACACGCAATAAAATCGCGCCCGAGCTGCACGTAGAGGCCAAAGCACTCCGTGGCGCCGAGGCGACCCGTTCGTAATTGTCCGGAAGTGACGGGCGGGGCTCCGGAGGGAAGCGCCGCCGCGCGCGCCGATAGAAAGCGCTGCGATCGCCCGCGGAAGCCCCGGGTTCTCACGACGCCCGTGGGCGGCGAGGGGCGGCGGGAGGATGGCGCGCTGCTCGTACGCTCGTTACTACTCCCAACAGATTGTTCTGGACGTTTACGAGAAAGTCCGCCCGTAAACTCGTCGCGCGTCCCTCGCCGCCGCCGCCGACGCAGCCGCAGCCACCGCGCGCGCTTGGCTGGTGAAGCTGCTGCCACCGTGCGCTCCGTCCTCACGATTCTTTAGGCAGGGCGCGAATTGCCTGTTTAGATAGAGGGTGAAGGCGGGTTAAATTGGAGAGAAATGGGAGGAGATGGAAAGAGGGGGATGGTGGCACGTAGGGAGAATGGAGATGGGTTCCGGCGCGTAGGAGGGAAGGAGGTGGGTTGCGGTGGGTGGAGGTGGGTTGCGGTGGGTGGAGGTGGGTTGCGGTGGGTGGAGGTGGGTTGCGGTGGGTGGAGGTGGGTTGCGGTGGGTGGAGGTGGGTTGCGGTGGGTGGGAGGTGGGTTGCGGTGGGTGGAGGGTGGGTTGCGGTGGGTGGAAGCGGGTTGCGGCCGGTGGAAATGGGTAGCGGCACGTAGGGGGAACGGAAATGTGTGTCGCGAGTGGAGGTGGGTTGCGACGGACAGAGGTGGGTAGCGACATGTGGGGGAGACGTAGCTGGGTGGCGGCGGATGGGGGGGGGCGGTGACGGGTAGGAGGAATGGAGATGGGTAGCGACTTATAGGGAGGATGGAGATGGCTGGCGCGGGAGGAAATGGGTGGTGACGGACGGAGAAGGGTAGCGACACTCAGGGGCGACGGGGGTGGGTAGCCGCACTTGGAGGGATGGAGGTGGGTAGCGGCGGATGGAGTTGGGTGGTTGACGGAGGAGATGAATTGCGGCGGGTGGAGCAGGGCGTCGGCGGCGGCGGCGGCGGAGGCGACGTCTCCGTCACAGCGAACTGTGGGAAACCGATCCTCGGCGCGCGCGCTGCAGCGATGACTCGCCTGCCACAGGGGATCTAAATCTTCCGCGCGAACGAGGAAGCGCGCCGCGTGCTGCTCCACCCCCGCGAGGCAAAGGAGGGAGAGAGGGGTGAGAGAGAGAGGGAGGTGGCGATTAAGCGTAAAGAACACGCGCGCCGCGCGCGGCGGCCTTTCTACGCCGGGGAGTCGCGTATCTCGCGCCGCCATCGACGGTGGCGCCTCGCGTGGAGAGTGCACGAAGCGCGGGAAAGAAGAAGCTGCTGATTCGGAATTGATGGGCCGGCCGCGCCGGGATCTTTTATCTCGAGGAGGCGCCGGCTAAAGAGAGTCGATATGTGGACGCAAGTGATAACGGTCGATGTTCTTTCACAACAATGGAGAACATAACTAGTACTAATTAGATGTACGAAATGTTTGTATATCGTATACTCAGTATTGTTCTTTTCTAAAATACGTTTACTTTCACTCAAATAATACTTATTATTGTGTATGAAATGAAATGGTGCAAATGATAATTGTCTCCAGAGTAAATGTTTAGCAAAAAAATGAAATAATTAAAAGATATTAAACATGTTTAAGTGTACTATATTTCCTTTGTTAGAGTGAAGTGTTTTATATACCATGGAAGCAAATTCTTTATCAGATATTAATGTACTTTTACGAATAAGTTTGTTGAGTTGAATTTAGCAAAAATAGATTGTGTGTGGGAACGAAAATTCAGAAGCATCCTTTTGTTTTGACAGAGTCGGTGATCGTTAATTTTTTCCGTTCCTTCTACCATTCAAATTAATCATGGAGAAAGCTAACCCGATTGTTTGTGAGTAACATCTTTGAAGGAACAGAAGAGATCGGAAGCGCTCAGAATTTGCTATATAGGAATTCTTGGAATTTGGGAAAATAAATGCTCTTAACGCAGGGTGCAACATACGTATGAAGCGTGATGCTAATATATTATGTTTTTTTGAATTTTGAAAGAATTCCTTGCTATTTCTTTCATTCTGGGACCACATTATTCAAGACAGGAAACGCTCGTTAGTAAAAGTAATGGAACAAGCATCCGACCGCATTTTGAAAGGAACCTTTTTGTGTAGAAATTCCGTTGGAGCGCGAATTACATTCCCTTATAGCAACAGCAAGCACTGTCATTCAACGGCTTACTAACTACTCATTTATTGGCACCTAAATTACCCTTATTCCTGCGATGCTTTCTCTTTCAGAGCGTCTTCACCTAACTAGCACAAGTACTTCCATTTAACCACTTTTAAAATTAGTTTCTCGCATTTACTTCACTAACAGGTTGTGATAGCATTCTTCACAATAACGACCCAAGACGTAAAGAAGAACTCGCCTTGTAAAGAGATCATTAAATTTTTTGTGGTGTAATGCTTCGCGGTAAACGATTCCTCTTTGCTTACTATAAACGTGAACTCTGAAACTAGAGTATTGTTGGATCGTGAGACTAGAAAGATTTTTGACTGTTGATACATGAATGTGGTTCACATTTAATTTCAGTAAGTTGTGAATATGAGTATTTTCATAAATATTCAATCTTACGGTGCTGTTAAGCACACAAAGAATTGGATCAGATTACATAACTGGGAAACGGAAGCTATTACCAGGCAGTCTGTTGCCTATAGTAAACGACTTTAAATATCTAAGTATATGGTCTTGTTAAATTTCGTAAGAAATGTTTTTAAATGTTGCCTCGAACAGAAATTTAAACATGGGCACTAAAATAGAATACTAATGAAAAACTAATTAAAATTAAAATTAAATTACTAATTAAAAATTTTGCCTGAATGCCTACCAAAGCATATGAAACTTAGGGACAATGACATTATTGTACTATAATCATGAATTGTTCACCAAATTTATTTACCTAACTTCAAGATAATTACAAAAAGAAAACAATACGATGGTCGGAGAATGGATTTACAGGTTGAAATCACTACGAAAATAAAACAGTTTTTTGTATCAAAAACAAATTAGCCGCCCGTCAAGAACGTTTTAAACTAAATACTCTTGGTAACAAATTATTAATCAAATTATTACATAATTATATACTTTTTGCCTGGGAAGGAGTCTGAATGGTCGAGCATCCAGGTAGCCAGGGGGAATGAAAAATGTCGCACGCGTTGCCACGGTTGTCGCGCCAACTACTCCGGTCGCCGCGCAGTCCTTCCTTTTCCTCCGTCGTGTACCTCTTCGACCCGCGGCCATAACCAGTGACATTCCGCCCCCACCCCATACTCCCCCTCTCCCTCCACCCCTCCCGCTCTCCCTGCGGCGAGCGACAGCCCCTTATATAACACCGCGCCCGCCGCCGCCGGCCACCGCGAGCACGACTGTCTCTGCGCGCCGGAACAAACGACCTTTTTTTTTATTTATTAACACGTTCTCGCGGGCGCGCGCTCCAGCATCGCGCTAGTGCGCCCCCCGCCGCCGCCGACGGCGCTGACGATGGTGGAGCCGGCACCCTCACTGCCATTTGCTTTCTCTCCCGACCGCGCTGGTACATTTGCGCATTTTTTTTTTCAAGTAGAGAGCAAAGCAGCATTACTACCATTTGCAGTATTTCAACATCATGCTTCTTGGGTGATGACATTTCTTATCGTAAAAGTGAATCATCATTGTATGTACGTAACGTCTTATTGAACTTAAAATAGTTAATGCTACTGTGTTAACATGACAAATACTTTATTTGGTGTCAGGTCGTTCACTTAATATTCACATTTGCTCAGGTCGTTCACTTAAATATTGTAATTAGAAGCTTCAATGTTTCAATGAGCACAACTTACAATTTTAATGTCTTCCGTCTGTTCGATAACTCTTAATTTTGGAATTTGAATTGAATTGCAGGTGTCTACGAAGTTTAAAAATTACATTTTTTTTGAGTAAGGATGAGAAATAAAACGATTTTCACTAGATAATATTGTGAACTCAACGATAACGATGTTTTTCCACGGGTTGCATTAGGAATATTTTCTTTTGTCATTCGCATTTTTGAAAATAGAATAGTTGGTTTGTACTAAAATATATTTACAGATTGTAGTCTACAAACATGAGATTGTGATATGTAAAATTTAATTTCAAATATCTTATATAATGTAGTGACTGCATATTATTTTTGCAATTACTGCACCAGGAGCATGCATTCCTCAGCGTTTGTGTTCCGGTCCGACTCCTCCCCAACCGCGTCTCCTCGTTCACCCCAACCGCTACCCCACCACCAGCGTCGTCGCGTTCCCCCCCGCCGTCGTGTCGCAACGCGCCCGCCTCTCCGCTTCCCCTAGTCTACTTTTCCCCGCAACCGCACGACCATCGCGAACTGACCGAACCGCGCCCGTTCCGTCCGTGGACCCAGAGCGCCCGCCGCCCGCCACTGTGCCAATCGGGAAAGTTCGGCGCCCCGCGCCCGCGCCGCCGCGCCGCCGCGAGAAAATCTCCGTATTCGACTGGACCAGTTGTGTCGCGCCCCGCTGACTCATACGTTCGCTTTCCGAGCGCCGAACCGCGCTCGCCGACGCGGCGACGTGCGTTTCCTCCCCGGCGTTGGCGAGCGACACCGCTAGGCTTTTGATCGCTTCCCTTCCAGGTATCTCCCACTAGCGGGGAACCGCCCCAGCCAGGACAAGCCGTAAGCTCTCGACTGGTTTCCTGGCATATGTGGTAGTGCACTGCATCCAAGTATAAATGTAAATTAGGGCCGAGGATAGAGGAAGAGGAAGGAAAGATAGAGCGCAGCCGCTGGGCCTGTTTATTAGGGTACTGCTCCGGGACTCGCCTGGTGTTGATCGGAGAAACCTCGGAAAATTACCGAGACTTCTCCTCCAGACAGCGGCTGAATCCGACCAGCTACCTAGCTAGTGACGAAAATCCCGCCACCGTCGGGACTCGAACACCAGAACCTCCCAGTCAGAGGCCTCACTTGATTCCCTGAGCCACCTCAACCGGTTGCTCGCTGGGGACAGTGATTGACGTGGACAAGCGGAAGAGCTGACATTATGGCCTGAGCCTAGCGAGTTATGAAAAGTCATTTCAATTATATTCCTCGACTCCTCAGCTGGCTGTTACTTCTCTGGACTAGAATCCCACCTAGGTATCCCAGAGATATCTAGACTGGATGTGCGAAATGACCAGGAATAGAATATGTTACTGGTGGCACGCTCGCATCATGACTTTTGTCAGGTCTTTG